>JANTQJ010000392.1:0-16848 GCA_032989685.1 Arthroderma sp. PD_2
GACGACTCTACCATCACGTTCAGTGGCTACTTTGAGCAGCCGGGAGAAGAGAGAGTCGTCTGGGAGGGCAGGGCTTTGTGGGATCGTCATGGTTGCGAGAGTGCAATTGCAATGTTTCCAGTCCCAAGAAGTTCAAGAACATATTGAAAGACCTGGGGGTTTATGGATATTTGTAAGAATCATGCACGATATTTGCGGTTTGCTATCAGAAATATTCACCATGCAGTGAAGTGGGTATTTCAGTGTTGCCAGCCTACATGGTATAGCTCATGTATCCTATAACTATGCGAAGTGTGGCATTTCAAGGACCTAACGTATATGTCAATCCTCTAACCTCAAGGTCAGCAAGCAAATGGAATGACCTGAACATGGCAACATTGATGTAAATCCGACCAGTCAAGAAATGTTTACTCCGTACGCAAAATGCATATGGGCAATATATTAATTCCGTTTCGTTCGCTGCATGCACTTCCTAGTTACCTAAGAGCTGGGTACACCATTTTTATGGCCATTGGCTCCAGTTCCACAAACAGCATTACTATACGTCTTTAGGGATTCAACAGCTGATGTGCATATGGCATCAATATCCCCATGGATGATGAATGCATTCCAGCCCATCTCGAGCCGAAGCTCCACTCCAGAAGGCGAGATGCCGAATCCCATGATCGGAAGATTATTGGCCTTTGCCGCGTCTCTAATCTTGCTGAGGGCAGAGAGGTAGACAGGCTCGTCACCGTCGAGAGATCCGTGTGCTAGCTGCATCGACATACGAAGATCACCGGTGCCAATGAACAGACCGTCAACTGTAAGTGAGGAAGCAGGGATATATATTAGTACATGCATACGCAGTATATCCATGTCAACTCAAAATTTGGAACGACGCACCACCGGGAACTTTGCAGATCTCTTCGATATTCTCTAACCCCTCCAGATCTTCGATCTGGCAAATCACAGCGGCATGCTCGTTCCACACGTCATATGTGGTTTTTCCCTCTGGCGTCCGATTCTGCAGTTCGCCGATCAGAGCGGCAGGAGGGTAACTCCTATCCCCATGTGGTGGAAACCGACACAGACGCACCAATTCCTCTGCCTGCTGAGCATTCTGGATATGAGGCATCACCACTCCGCCGGCACCCGCGCCCAGGGCGTAGTTGTATAGTTCGGGTGAGCATCTTGGGATCCGGACAAATGGTACCATTGAGCCATTCGAGTGGTATTGGATTGTTCGGATGAGACTCACGAGCAGAGTTGCGTTGAGAGGCGCGTGTTCCTATACAGTCAATTGGACTGTAATATGTTTTCTGGTAGTAGAACACTTACGGCGTCTAAGAAACAGAAATGATATGGCGTCGCAGCAACAACTCGCGCCGCTTCTGGGTGGGGGATTCGGCATCCAGTGCCCCAGAGTAGCTCGCCTGAGTTTAACATAGCCTTGAAATTCGTGGGCTGGGCCAGGCTAAGGGCATTGTAATCCTTTGTGTTGAGCATTTTGGCCTTGCGCTGCATCGTAATCTGGGGATATTGACTATTCGATTCTCCGTAGGCCTCAGAAGATCAAATCCATTCTCTCATTTATGTATCCGTATGCTTGGTCTTGTAGAAGGTGTTCGGCCGCATTTTCTGACAAAAGGGGTGATCCACAGCTCAAAGCAGCCTTCTGGTCATTTTCTAAATGACATATAACACCCTGGCACGTCACACCGCTGGCACATGGGTCGAAGTGCTCCGTATATGTTGGCACACCTCCAAAGGCGGATACCCCGCTGGTGGGCATATTGTTGATGCACGAGGCGAAACGAGTGATATGCAAGAGCAGGGTGTATCGAGGGTTTGTGGTCGTTCGCCAGAGTAAATTATGGGTGTGAGGAGCAGCCGTGACGATTTAAAGCAGATATCCCTTCTTCAAATATTCAATTCAGACATTTGCTGCTATTCTTCTTCATCAAACTTGAATTTTTGACCTCGAAAAATGGTGTCCATGACCAAACAAGCAGAGCTAAAGTCGGTATCGCTGTCCGGCCTTCTGGAGGAAAACGTCGAAACGGTGAACGACCTCGTGTCTGCCTGTAAACTCAACGGGTTCTTTTACCTTGATTTCCGTGATGCTTCTACTTGCAAGACATTGAAGGACGTTGAAGACCTTGTTGTCGTGGGAAACTCGGTGTTCAAGCTATCACTGGAAGAAAAAGAGGAGTATAGCACTGAGAAACATCTGCCATCAAGGCTTCAGGGGTATGTTTCACATCCACCAATTGAAATCTACTTGTGCACGCTAAAGCTATCTTCTAGATACAAACGAGCTGGCTGTTCCGTTGGACCATTTGCTGGAAAGAAGGATGGTTATGAGAGCTTCTCGGTAGTTATCTCCCCCGGTCTATCACATCCGCAGTTTATCTAACTCAACATGTAGATTCACGACAATGGGATCTTTGGCCAGGACACCTTGCAGCTACCTCAGGCTTTTGAAGAAAACTTACAGTTGGTGAAGACCTTCATGGGTGATGTGCATACCTATACCGACAAGATTCTGTCTATCCTATCGAAAGCCCTTGATCTTCCCTACGATTTGAAAGACTGCCATCGCAGGGACAAACCCTCGGCTGCCAACATGGCCATGCTCAAATATTTACCTTGGAGCAGCAATGACGAGAAAATTGGGAACATGGCACATACCGACATGGGGACGCTGACTGTTGTCTTCACGCAGTCGGAGGGTCTACAGGCGTTACTCCCTGGAAGCTCAGGTGCGGACGAATGGTCGTACATCCCACCCCGACCCGGACACGCTATCGTGAATGTGGGGGACTCATTGCGATTTCTGTCCAAGGGGGCCCTGACCTCGTCTCTGCACCGCGTTGTGCCACCACCTCCTCCCCATTCGCCCGGGCAGGATAAGTTTTCGTGCATCTACTTCTTGCGGCCAGAACTGGATGCCAAGTTTACGGACCATGCTGGGAAGGAAATCAGTAGCGTGGAATGGCATAATCAGAAATATGCGCTGTTTCGGGAGGCGAGTCTTGATGCAAAGGAGCATGGAGCCATGTTAACGGGGCGCAACGGGTATCTCGGGGCATCTGGTTTGGCTGCCTAGTAGTGAACTGGCTGTTCTATACCTCTAGTTGACTGTTAATCTTTGCGTTATGTTCAACATATCCGATCCCAGATGATAGCTTGTGGCTAGTAAAGTGCGGGACACCAGAGAAGACTTCAGAGTAGAGTGCTTTATAATCGGAACAGCAAAGCCATAGTATTATTGTCCGTTATGGGAAGGAATCCGTATAATGCAGAAAAAGTTGAGGGCTCGTTCAAATTTGCGACAAACTCCCCGTATAGCCCGAGTGTTGATAACCTGACTCTTGAAACCACTCATTGAACGGTGCTAAGGTGGTAGTACATCCGGGGCCCTGGAAAAGTCCTGAATATGTAGATGGGCTCAAATCAACTATTTCCATTAGCGTGCGGAATGTTGGACACAGACAGACGCTAAACTCACTGTTGTTAAGCAATTCATCATATGCAACTGCACCGTTATCAGCTGTAGATCTGCTTGTATTTGTACTGGTAGAATGACCAAAGCGGTAGTGGTAAACTGGATGTTCCAACTCCAGCGTGTTATTGTCGACTGTGCTGTCCACGTACCCGAAACCTGCTGCTAGCAATTCGGGGGGTGTGGGGTTTTGCTCGGGCTGCCCGTCAAGGGCAGCAGGGGCCACTGGTATACTCGAGCCCGGCGTCACCAGCGGTGACATGCAAGGACTCTGAGCTGTCTCTCCTAAGTTGGTATAGATAAGCATTGTGATAGAGCACACCAAAAATGGAAGAACTTACCAGCAATGTCCTTTCGTTTACCGCTTGTCATTTCCCTTAACGTCACGACAATATGGTTGCTCAATTCAGAAAGTTCTAAATTTCTCACGACCTCGTCGATGCCCTGGCTTTTGAGGTTGAGGACAGCTGTATGCATTCGCTCCTTTGTGCATCTGGATGTGTACCTAAAATGACTTTTTGAGTCTGATTTGTTCGGGTGTAAGTCTGAGTTGCTTGGAGAGCGGGGGGACGGCATACGCTGAGTGAGGTATGTCTAGAGGCAGTGCAATAAGATACCCCAGATCCATTGTTTGGCCACTAAAGAGTTCGGCCCACTCGTGGTATCTGCAGCCCTGGTCAACCCAGTTCAAACTCTTGTTCGCGGCCTTCTGGTCCTGGAACCGCCCGGGAAAATCCTGGCAGAGCTTCTTCACCAGCTCAGGGCGCATGTCCCTGATCCAGTGTGTTCCTGTATGGAACCCAGCTTCGACGACGTGCTGGTAGATGTTGTAACATTCAAATCTATGGTAGATCTTCATAAGGTCACGCATATCAGCATTGTCTTCCTTGGTGGCTATTGCGGCCTCCCAGCCCTGCCCTGTTGGAAACGCCACTTTTGTTTCTCTGATTGCACGCATGAAGCCTCCGCGGTCTGTTTTGCATTTCTCTAGAAGCAGCTTTACCCCCAAGGCGAATTTTATAGTGCCGAAGCTATCATCATCAGTAGCACTGCGGAAGGGTGTCGTTTCACCTGTAGCCAGCAGTGTTGCACTAGTAGCTGGAGTGGTTGTAGTAGTACTTTGATGGAAACCTGAGCAGGAAGTGGTACTCGGGCTCCTACTAGGGCTAATTTCTTTTGGGCTCTGGCTGCCAACGGGCACGTTCTGTCGACCATCGTCCCTCACAGGAATCAAAGAGAGAGCAGGGCTGCCTTCAAGCGACCTTTGTTGGCGGACAGATGTAGCAGGCACAGCAGGAGAAGACTTCTGTTTTTGGATATGGCCCCTGGATGTCCTTGCAGCCACCGTCCACGTTGCCGAAGCAACCTCGCCTCGCCTTGCACGTGAAGGATGACAGGAGATAGCCCGTTTCTATCGGTTCGAGCGAGCATTAGAGTCTCAGTAGACGGAGTACAGGAGATCCAATGTATCAGAAGAAGAAATAAGCACTGACCTTTCTGTGGTATGATAATAAGCCGAACAGGCGATCCAAAGCTAAGCTCTCCCTCGCTGGAAGAAGCTCTAGGCATTTAGACATTTTGTCAGCTGAGAGGTTGGTTTCATTTTCCCTATAGAATCGAGCAAGTTGGGCAAGTAGGTCGTGGAGCTCTGGTTCCAATCTCATTCTCGTAATCTCTCTGATTTTGACTGCATCCTGAGAGCCTCGAAACACCCAAGCTCCATGGTCGTACAACCATATGTTAAATTGGTCGGGGATTCCCCTCCATCCTGTCAGCCAGCCACTGAGGGGGGAATCGAATTTCCTTCCCTTGATATGTGACTTCAGACCAAAAAATGAGATTATGCACCGCGCCTGCAATTCTGCAAGGTATACAGTCCTTATATAAATGTATGGGTGTGTTGTTGGTCGTCGTCATCGCAAGAGACCCCACTTATGCATGAAATCGACAAAAACGTCGTGCATGAGTGGGGCCTGTCAGCTTTTGGTGGCGCATGACCCACTCGGCAGCGCGGGAGGAACCATGCGGCCCGCTGTGGGGCCCGTTGCCGTGTTGATCTGCGGTAAGGAGTATAAAAACATACCAACACGTTTTGTGCCCTCGTTATTAGGGGATCAATAGGTCTCCCTGTGGTGACTGTTGTAGAGCCTTATAAACCTTCTCGTTTCTTGTTTAATATAACATTTTGACGAGCATAGTTATCATTTAATCATACACATATCTTCCTCCATTGTCGTCGTTCTCATGGCTATCACCAGACACCCGCACAGCTTGGACATCAAGGCTGTTCGGAAACAATTCCCTGGCCTTGACAATGGATCCGTTTGTCTGAATAATGGCTCCGGCGCTTTAATATACAAAGGCGCCATTGAGAGGTAAGTTCTTTGCGTCTATACCATAATATGGAATGAATGCTGTATTAATCAAAAATTACATAGTATCGTTCGTACCATGTCCGCACCCCATATGAATCTGCGTGGTCTGGACTCGAAAAGCATGGTCGATGTCAAGGAGCGAACTGCCCAATACGCGAAGCTTGCTTCATTCATGAATGCTTACCCTGACGAGATTGGTAAGATCTATGACCCCTGATCTCAAGGATTCGCATACCCCTTGTCAGCGTCTAATCCCCCTCTCTTGCTAGCCTTTGGACCTTCCACAACAGGTCTTCTACGGAACCTAGCTACTGCTCTCCGTCCAAGTCTGAATGCAGACTCAGAGATCATCGTATCTGTTCTCTGCCACGAGGCTGGGGTGACTGCGTGGGCTGCCCTCGCAAAGGACCTAGGGATTGCCATTAAGTGGTGGATCCCAGCCGGGGGGATGGGAAACAACAAAGACCCGAAACTCAATCTCGAGACGCTTCGACCCCTCCTATCCCCTAAAACCCGGCTTGTTTGCTGTGGGCATGTGTCAAACATTACTGGAACCATCGAGCCTATCAAGGAGATTGCAGCCCTCGTCCATACTATCCCTGGCGCGCTGATCTCTGTGGATGGCGTGGCATGGGCCCCCCATCGTCCAATCGACGTGAAAGATCTTGGCGTTGACTTCTACGTGTTCAGTTGGTACAAGGTGTTTGGTCCTCACATTGCCCAGATCTATGCTCGGCGGAGCGTGCAGAAACGCTCCCTTATCAGTCTCAACCACTACTTTTTTGACCCTTCCGCTCTACATGTGAGATTAGGCTTGGGAAACAGCTGCATCGAGCTCGAACATGCCGTGACCCCGATCATCAGTTACCTCGCCGAGCAGGTTGGGTGGGATTCTCTCATCGCGCACGAGCAAGTCATCACGGCAGAGATTCTCGGCTATCTGACCGCTCACCCGGACCTTTACACAGTGTATGGATCGCATTCAGCAGACCCAAACATTCGCGTTTCCTTGATTAGCTTTTCAGCCAATGGATGTGCGTCTGAAAAAGTGGCCGAGATGATCCACGAAACATCAAATTTTCGGCTGATTACTGGTGATTGTTGGTCTCCTCGTACTGTTCATGATGTTCTTGGGCTGCCCGATTCCGGGATCATTCGGACAAGCCTCGTCCACTATAATACCGTTGACGAGATGAGGAGTTTTATACAGAAATTGGACCAGGTAGTACGTACCTTGAGGCAGCGGTCTGTTTTGTAGAAAGAAAAAAAGAAAAGAGAAAAAAATATCCACCTCAAAAGCATGTATATGGTAGACAGAAATTGAACAAGGAGGAGATATATAGATCTATATAGGTAGCTACTTAACCATCTAGTTATTACTAGGCGCATCTGGTGACTGCAACCATTTTCTGATGGTCTTTGATAGCTTGTTCTTGTTATATCTTTTGGGATAAATGAAAGAGAGGAAAACCCCCAAACAAGCACGACCTACCTTGCCAAGCCTGGAATATAATTTAGCCAAAACTGTCTCATATATCAGATCCACAAGCGGCAGACGTGGTCCACCCTCAGCCCAGACTTCTCTACGTTTTCCCTCTTTTGCTCCAGACTTTTCCATATACTCCTGTTAGCTTAGGTAACTAGATCATATTATCAGCGATAACAATGGAGCGCGCTGGTGCCAAAACACCCAATTTCTCGAGCAGCCACAGATCCTGGAAATATCCCTCCTTGTAACGGTCGATGAATATGATCTATACCCGCTTTATGTCATTCCGATCCTGAATCAGCGCTCCATCAGTTACTTAGTGCTCGAGCCGGCGAGGATCCGAACATGATCGCGTAGTTCAGCTTGGTCAGCGAGCTGGCTCGCCATTGCTAGCTTTCCTCAATGCGTAAGTATTGCTTACCACCGTGGTCGCGGACAGCTTCACCAAACACAGCATGATATCTGAATAGCGAATTTAGGCGCTGAGCTCGATCATAACGGAGAATCAGGTTCAGCGACCAGTTTTTTGATGAAAGCGGCTTTGGATAGCCCAATGGTTATCAGTTTGCTGAACTGATACGCGCAATCATCTATATCTGATACGACTTTTGTTGTACTTGACACGCAGCCGTTCGATATCGGGGCCGGGAGTAGACGTGATAGAGGAGATCAATTTCGCGGCCATTCTACCTTCGTTAATATCAACATACATATTGTGAAATGAACTGTAACTCATCAAAGCTTATTGAAGCAACTTTGGTGCTAGGCGGGGCTTTCGGCTTGGTAGCCATTATTCGTTGAAGTCGGGATCTCTCTAATGCAGACGATTCAAATGCTGATATGGAAAAGTAGCCCAACTTTATAGTTCCCCTCTCACCATGTATTTATGTATTCCATTGGAGACGAAAACTCTGGTAGCTGCATGCGATGCCACTCCGGTGACGACGGAGCCACTGCTTGGTTGCGTTGATCATTATCGATAGCGACTTGCACCATGACCCCATATGTCTCCTCCGCTGCAATTATAAAAAGGGCCTGGCCTGAGAGATGGGGCTCGTAAGTCGCGATAACAACATTTCCCCTCTTCTTGGGACCTACTCAACTTCATCCACCATGACCGTCACTCAA
Organism: Arthroderma sp. PD_2; assembly: GCA_032989685.1. Lineage (NCBI taxonomy): Eukaryota > Fungi > Ascomycota > Eurotiomycetes > Onygenales > Arthrodermataceae > Arthroderma > Arthroderma sp. PD_2. The sequence goes on from JANTQJ010000392.1 coordinate 8,480, forward strand.
GATATGCCGAAGGGCAATGGCCAGACAACACTTCTCAGAGAACCTCTAAAGCTGAAGGGCCTCTTAAAGGAGTACAAGTCCTTCCAAGTCACGCCCGCAATTGGAACTGAATTCCCTGACGCCAACGTGGTAGAATGGATGAAAGCTCCAAACAGCGATGAGCTTCTCCGCGACTTGGCTATCACCAGTAGGCATACAGATCTGTCATATCATTCAATAGCAATATAGCATGTAGCTGATATGAGCGGCAGTCTCCCGTCGAGGCGTTGTTTTCCTCCGTGCCCAAAACGACCTTACCGATGAGCTTCAGAAGGAGTTGGCCCAACGTCTGGGTGTTCTCACAGGCAAACCAGACTCCTCGAAGCTGCACATCCACCCCCTGACCAAACACAATCTTGATAAGGACCCGGAACTCAACGTTATCACCACCGACCAGGCCAACAATCCTGCAGAGGACCTTTGGAAGAACAGACCTGCCGATATTAGAAATGCCTGGCATACGGATACTGGCTACGAGCCTAATCCGGCCGACTACTCGATCTTGAAGCTCGTCAAGATGCCCGAAACTGGTGGAGGTGCTTACTCCTTTTCACAGTATCCTATCCAATACCCAATCTGACATTTATCATGTAGACACAATGTGGGCTTCATCCTGCGAAATCTACGACAAGATCTCACCCGCCTACCGCAACTTCCTCGAAGGCCTAACTGCCAGCTTTTGCCAGGCTAGACTCCCCATTTCCGCTGCTGCAAAGGGCTTCGAGCTCTACTCTGAGCCCCGCGGGTCTCCAAACAACATAGGCACTTCCCTCCGCGCTGTCCACCCAGTTGTTCGCACCAATCCCGTAACCGGATGGAAGAGTCTTTTCGCCGTGGGGAACCACGTCGAGCACATTAACGATTTAGCCCCCGACGAAAGCAAGCGGCTCATCGACTGGTTCCTGCAGTTGATTGTGGAAGAGCATGATTCTCAATTGAGGCATCGGTGGGAGAATGTATATGATATCGGTCAGTACAAACCATACTTATTACTTTATCCCATCCCGTACGGAGTAATATGCATGTATCTGGGTATTAACAATGCACCTAGCTATCTGGGATAACCGCACCGTCTACCACACTGCAATTTTCGATTTCGCTGGCTTGGGTGTTCGGACAGGGCATCGGGCGGTCAGTATTGGTGAGAGACCTTACTTCGACCCGAACAGCAAGACCCGGCGCGAGGCTCTTGCAGAGGAAGGAGTGAGTTTTTAGTCCTATCTAGCTACTTAGCCTAGCCAGAAATCGTTCTACTTCTCCGCCAAGTAGAACCTGTTCAAGCCATGACGAATGATCCTTTTTGTGTTTGAATGAAATCTGAGCCTATCGAAGAGGAAACTTGTCTCTTAATACGTAAGCCTGCTAGTATGCCGTTAGTATCACCCAGGACTCGAAAGAATGCCTCAAGTAGAATGGCGTTACTGCGATTATTTGAAACGTACATGTATGATAGCTCTATTGTCAATGCACATCCCTCCTCACCGGTACCATCCGAGCCAAGAACCAGACCAATTAGTTAGTTACTCCACAAATCCGAAAGTGCGAGTATCGCTCATCTATGAAGATTGTTTTGGAGCGGAATATTAATGCATTGGCTCGAGATTGTCGGCAACTTTCTCAACTTTCAAAAAAAAGAAAAAAAAAAATGGACCCGTGTACCTATGGACTCTAGCGGACCCGCTCGATGCTCATAAAGCTGACTGGCCTTACTTGGAGCATCAAGAGGACTCAGCTTAGGGTTGGCCTTGACCCGGTATGCGTTTTCCAACCATCCTTAACTGTACATCTATTCTCAATTTCATGTGTTCCGAAGCATGACTTTCTTTCTGTTGTGCCTGAATTCAAAGCGTCACCGCACAAAGCGGCCGTATACTAGCAGGTGATGATCTTTCATGTGGAGGCATTCGAGTAATTGGGCGGAGAGATAATCCATCCTTGCAGCTTGAATGCTAGTGGTAAGATATTCCATTACTCCGTAGACTTATGTGATGGAAGTTCACTATAGAGTGTCTGCCAGCTATCACAACTGTCTCCATTGGGTCATGGGATTTCCATAGTTTCACCAAAAAAGGTGACCAAGCCGCACGGAATGGCTTCAAGGTAACTGAACTCTTCATCGATGACCTCGAGGCTCCACACCTACCACCTCCACCTCATCTCTTGAGGATATGTGGTCTGCTACTCATCAGATCCGCCATCAGTGTGACCACTTAGATGTTGTCATCCTCGACCCAGCCATTGCGATTCCACGAAGGCCTAGTTGTCGCGAAAAGCGCAATGACATTCTAAGGAGATGATTCCAGCGTGGATTAACGCAGTCAAGAGCCTCGGGGCACTATCCTCTTCCCTTCTAACGTTCTCCCCCAGACAAGACATTCGGAGACTTCGTCATCTTCCTAGAGGACTTCCGAGAGCTCGCCGCACTTGGCACCAAACATAGCTCCCCGTTAAGTTCCTCTACGAGACCCTCGCCTGGTGCACACACGTCAACACATGGGAACAGTCCTGGGATATTGTGCAGACAGTATATCGACCCAACGTTGGCTTTGCTTTGGACACATTCAATAACGCCGGGGCGATATACGCCGACCCCACAACATGCGATGGCTGCGTCTGGCACACAGCCGAGGACGACCTCCACACCTCGCTGAACCGGATGACTTCCAGGCTTGCACCCCATTTCACCAAGTTCTTTATTATCCAGGTAGCCGATGGCGAGCGCCTCAGCAGCCCCATCCGTTTGGGTCACCCTTTCTACGTTGTGGGTCAGCCCAGTCGTCTGAGTTGGTCCCGTAACTGCCGGCTCTTCTCTTGCGAATCGGGCCGTGGAGGTCTCTTGCCCAACACCAAGGTTATGAAAGCCATCCTTGACTTCGGTTGGAGAGGCTACCTTACGTATGAGGTGTTCTCGCGTTCATTGGCGCGCAGTAATCCGCAGATACCGGCGCGGCATGCTGAGAGGGCAAAGCGGTCGTGGCAGCTGCTAAGCCAGGTCGAATAGCACCGCAAGAAACAACCGACATACCAGCCTAAGCTTAGAGTTATCGAAACTATAGCGTAACAGATAGATCGGAATCAGTCACAAGGTGCTACCCCCCAAGCTTACTGTAGCTAAGTACAATAACAATAAGGACATAGAGGAAAGATAGTGATAACAAGAAGGGTGGTAGTTATATATACCGGTCTCTTATACTAGCCGGTAACTTCCCCAGCGTCTCATCGCGGCAAGCCACGCCAGCAACTGCGTCAGTTTGCAATATTATGGGAGGCCGTGTATCACCCTCAGGCCCACAGCGGGAAGTTCCGCTCGACCAAATGCTCTTCGGCAACTGCCTCCCGAGGGGGGTGCCTTGTGTGAATTTTTCTGATCGCTCGCAGATAGCAAAGGTATGATATGGAACAGTAATTCAGGATATATTTTGTAGGTCTATGACCAGGATATTTGCAGAGCTAACGAGGCCGACAGTTCCGACTTAGGTAACAGTCCCTGTCTGATCTGGGGAATGAAGGGCCATCAAGCTAATTGTTGACACGTGGTGGTCTGAGGAGATCATTTGATATAGCCAGTGGTGAGCTATTAAAAACATCATATGCCTGCACCCTTTCATGAAGTTACATTAGCATGAGAGATCCAAAATGCGGGATGTTGTAGATGACATGCGTTTATAGCAAGGGTATATGTGGCATCAATTTAGCCCGTGGTAACAGTTTGCGTTCAAATAGTGTGATCGCGTTCAGAGTGGCACTCCATGCCCTTTCAAAGGACAAAAAAGGCAAGAGTTGAAAGCAGCATCATCTCTAGTAGCATGATTTGGAATATATCAAGGGACACGGAGGAAGAGGGTAATAGATTGACGGCCATCGCCGGGGTAAAATTAGTTTCGTTTAGCTTCCCACCAGCCGTATGTAGTCGAACATCAATACTGTGTATCCGTGGAGAGAGGTGTAAGTCAAGCGGATAATACCACGCTGCTGTTGCGGGAAAATTGCTAACAGCGGCATGAAGTGCGGCTGGCCAAGACATAGTAATTGCTACACTCGGCGCAAACATAGGCCCAGGTAATGATGTGAAAGCTCGGGTCTCGTACTATCAGTTGACGGACTTATTATTTTCGAGTCCTATAACCCATAATTAGTTTAATGTTTGGATCACCACCCGCTATGGTAGAAAAACTGTTGAGGCTTACTATGATTCATATGAAAGGCAGGTATATAAATTCAGATATTGTTGACGGAATTGGGTGCACACGCCTGGCATTTAATACCGTAGTATAGGGATCGGGCTTCTTTATGTGCCCTCGGTCAAGGAGACGTACATTCTGGCCCGAATGCATAATCACAGTGATAGCTGATTCATACCCCGTCCGGGAAGCTGATGTAAGTGATATACTTGATATTTGGGGCTAAATCCACGTCGAAGGGCGAGGGGTTGGCGCCTTCGGCCCTTGAATGTACTCTGTAACCTGAGTAATGATAGATGTATTTTGGGGGCCAAAATGACTAAGGTATGCTCAGAAGCGTCGAGTTACTCCGTTTAGCTACAACGTAGAGCGAGACTTCGGTTGGTGTTTGATAAGCTTAATTAGTTAGTCGGTGTTGGGCAGATCTTAGCTTCAAATTTCGAGATCAGCTTCATCAGCCTCCGACGACCCATACATCGGCACCGCATAGCTGCTGGTTAAGATGACAACCCACGCTTAGAACAAGGATGCTGGCATCACTAGGATGTTGGTTAGTAAGCTAGTTATATGTTGGCCTCCTATTTGGGGGTTCTAGTGCACGGAAAGCGCCCTGGAATAGGAAGCTGTGTATATATTGCGCAGTAAGGTAAGCTGTATTTTGTGCCAGATACGAATTAAGATAAGCTGTCGCAAAGGTACGCGATAACACGGAAGGCGAGAGGGATTTTTAATATGAGTTTGATTTAAGCCGCACATAGTTGCGATGGTCCTGCGGCTTTTTCCCGTACGTCGGAACTTATCGACTGGGAAAAGATATCCGGCCTGATGAGCAGAAGGATGCCTGCAGGTACCTATGTTGACACCCTGTTTTGTTTCTCTCGGAGTAGAATACTGCCTAAGCAGTTCGGGTTGATAACTGTTTGACCGAGAAGTTTCTCTAACTCGCAGATGTTAAACCTGGGCTTTGGGCGGTGTCTAAAGAACAATATTCTTTGGCTTCTTCATTATTGAATATGTAGCCAAGTATAGCCGCCAACAAATGGCGACTTTGGAAATTCGATAGTGTGGTTAAGATCGCACTCCTTCATTGCCAGGTTTCTTGCGTGGGTCACGGCGTCAGCATAAACATGATCCCTATCCAACCGCCCCCACCAGAGTATAGCTGTCAAAGACCCCGGATTACATCTCCCGCACACGTTTTGCGGCTCTTGATGTCAGGGTATCGTCTGGTAATCCACTCCTCTTTGTACCAGGCAAACTACTTGTACGGATATCGTTGTCATCCTGACTAACCCTCCGGTTGGGGTACTTTCCTTCGAACCCTTCAAAGCAATTAGCAGTAATTGGGCTGCCGGTTGAGAAGTAGGGGTGCTCCAGGGCCATTTTCGCCGTGATCCTTTTTGCTGGGTTGTATTCCAAAAGCTGGGAAAGAAGGTCAAATCCTTCTTTCCCTGGAGTTCCTGCTACCGAGGACGAAGAATACGAGCCACTTTTGAGACAGGCATTATACCACGGCTCTAAGCTGGAGGGTTTGTGAATATGGCTCGTTCCTGGGCCAAGCGCAAAGGCCTGAAGCTGGCCATATTCAGGCATCGAAGCTAATCCCGGCCAATTTTGCTTCAGAGGCATTCCCAGAATCTCCATTATCTTGAGCATCTGATTTCTTTGGAAGGGGACATTCTTCTTGCTATCCATCTTTGCCTCCTCGCCTTTAAATATTGGTCGAAGTGAAAGAAGTTCGGCGAATATACAACCTACAGCCCAAAGATCAACGGCCGGAGTATAATGGCGACTCCCAAGTAATAGTTCTGGGGCGCGATACCATATCGTCACAACGACTTTATCACCAGAGAAGAGCGAGTTTAGCGGCTTATAAAATAATCGAGCAAGTCCAAGGTCACCGATTCTCACTGCGCCACCAGATGTGACCAATATGTTGGCAGGCTTTAGATCACGATGAAGCACCCAGTTCGAATGGAGGTATAGAAGCCCGTTGAGCAACTGGAAAAGAATAGACTTTACCATCGGTGCAGGAATGGCGTGACGCTGAGGTTGTGTATGATGGTGGATTATTTGCAGGAGATCATGTTCAGTATACTCAAATACCATGAATATGCAACGATCTTCAAGAATGATTTCCACTAGTCGTACGACATTAGGGTGATTTAGCTCTGTGCAAAGGGCAATTTCTCGAACAGCGGATTGTGAAAGTCCCGTGTACTGGATGGTTTCTCCCTCTTTGTCCGGCTTAAATCTAAAATTGGGATTCTCGTTAGTACTCGTATTTTGGTGTTAAATGGATATGACAAATTGAATGCTCACTTTTTGATGGCGAATTCCCCTTTCTGCCCATTTTTGCCAACTGCCTTGTATACGCGTCCATAAGTACCGCTGCTGATGAACCCAACAATGTGATATTTTTCTCGTATCCGTACTTTGCTAGTATAGCCAAAACCCGGAGATTTTATTTGATTGGCTGAGTCTAGAAATGTCATATTAGCAAATGGGCGTGTCAGGGGTTAACTGAATTGGAGAGCTCAGGTTAAAATTGGAGAAAATAGGACATGATGCTTCGAGGGACGGGGTGAAATCAGAGAATAGCATGATTGTTGAACAAGGGAAACATGGGCCATGGATATTCCATCGATCTAAGTTTCCGAATTGGACTCCACTCCATGTGGTGTGGTGATGGGATATGGGTTGAAAGAAGGCCCGATATATTCTTTAGTAAGCTAATCAAAGCATAGAAACCCTCAGAGCGCGGTGGCATTAATTTCTCGGGCGGATAAATCAAAATTTGCATAAAACTGAGATAGAAAATGATAGATGATGCATATAACGCATATAACGTGGAGATATTAGGTATCAGACCCAACCAGAGGAAGCGGGTATAGAGAACTAAAACAAAGCGCGTTCGAAGAAATAGAGGGCTCTAAAAATCCCTGTACAAAATGAAATCTGCCTTACCGTCGAAAGCCACCTGTACGGTCCGATGCATGCCTTTGGTGGTTGATCGTGATGCCATGCGAGCGAGGTAATATACAACGATATGAAAGGCAGGGGAAAAAATGGCCTTCGAGTTTAGATTGGTCGGTTAGGGTCAGAATAAACTCCTTGCTGTCTAAATAGCAGAAATATCATTGTCGTTCCATTTACTTCATGCTGGTTGATGTGGCTATAGTGAACTTCCATCTCAACTGATTTTATGTCGTTGAAACTCAGCAGCAAAGAAAAGTCAGGTCACGTGAAACATCGCAACGTCAACCAAAAAAAATTCCAAAGAACGAGCTCTTGAGTCGCAAAGACATCAGACTGAAAGCTAATAGGAAGATGGCTGCTCTATGGGATATTCCCTGTACTGATAGCTGTATGGTCTATTAGCTATTCATATTCTTTCATCTGTTCTACCTACGTTGTTTCCAGGACCCAATCGTTGTATGATTGATAAGATGGCCGGTGAAATCGAATCATTTCTTCCATACCATGAGCCTGGTATTGAGCCAATACTCATTCTATCCTCTTTGATTCTCTGTCTAAATGTTATCAATACAACTCTCGATAAGTTGATTTTCTGCGGTCTTCTGGGGCAGGTATTCATTGGTGTCGCCTGGGGAACTCCCGGAGCAAAATGGCTAGATAGAGGCTCCCAGGATATAATCGTCCAAATCGGATATCTGGGATTACTGCTCCTGGTTTTTGAAGGTAAAGTATAACTGCAGTCTTTTTTGTTTTTTCAAAAAAATCTCCATATTAACTCACATTTTATATAGGTGGCTTGGGTACCAATTTCCAGTCTCTAAAGGCGAATATCTCCCTGTCTGTGGCGGTGGCGGCAACCGGGGTATGCTTCCCCATGGCTATTGCTTTTGTGCTGCAGCCTCTTGCAAAGGCGACACCGCTGCAAGCATTTGCCGCGGGAGCAGCACTATGCTCCACAAGCCTAGGAACTACTTTTACCATTTTAAACACAAGCGGACTGTTAGCCACCCGCCTTGGCACAGTGTTAAGCAGTGCTGCTATGATGGATGATGTGATTGGGCTTGTTATGGTCCAGGTGATATCTAATCTTGGAGAGGCCGAAAACTCATTCAGCCCTGTTACCGTTATAAGGCCGCTAGCTGTGTCCTTAGGCTTAGCCCTCGCTGTTCC
>JANTQJ010000393.1:0-16847 GCA_032989685.1 Arthroderma sp. PD_2
GAGGCTGGACCCGAGCATGACGTCGCAGCGACGTCAAAGCAATGGTAGTATTGCCGATGACCAGGATTTCTCGCGACGAGTTCTGAAGGTATGTTCGACTTAATCTGGACGTCTACCAGTCCTCGCTAATACTTATATTCCCCTAGGTTACCAATCCTGATGGTGGACATTATTAAATATACCCAATTGATATACATTCATATAACTCTTTGCTCACTCCCTCTTTTCTCTGGGAAGCTCCCATTTAATTGATCGCAACTTGTCGATACTTCCGCTTCAGATATTAACGCCATGTATATTTTCCCCTTAACCGTCACTTATATCTCAGTCTCATCGACCCCCCTCGCCTTTGTATTTCAGCCCTCGACTCGAACTTACGACCCAAAACAATCCTCACCCTTGTGTTTTCTCGGCGTTATACCACCTTCGCACGATCTTTTTCTGGGGGATTGTTGACATCCCTCTTTCTGTATCCACTCACTCTTCACAGCACCGAGTATGGGGGGGGAATAACAGAACGTTTGGGTAAATAAAAACACATTCCATTCCAAACGAAATGACTAGTCAAAAGAGCCGTTCTTCAACTCCCCGGTTTTCCTTTTCTTTTTTCTTTCCCTTTTTTCGTATTCATGGGACGTGTGCTATGATCCATATATTTCTTGGCCTGCCATATACCAGAATTCTCTATCCAACCTGAGTGTCTTCTCTTTCTCCCTGTCTCTTTTATTGTGTATGCATCTGGGCGTTATTATGTATTATTTCCACCGGCTTCTGATCTATTATATACATCTCTTTTATAAAGTTGACGTCTTCTTGAAATTTTCCGACAACAGGCCTCTTTCGCTTCCGTTGGCTCTTCCCCAGCAATACATCTCCCCCAGTACATGTATATATACGGAGTATATATATAAACCATTTTATCTCTGCCCAAGTTCGCGTCCCTGGTATTAATGCCACTCTACCCCTCGACGTCGACGTCGATTGGGCGGCCTCTGGTTTTCACCGACGATCAGAGCATGGAGATCACACTCGTAGCGCTTCACAAGTCCACTTTTCTTGCGGAGTATGAAATCCATCTTGCTCCGTACTTGAATCACTTGACAGCATCCTCGGCATATGAGGAACTGTGAATATGAGAGAAATGCGAAAAGGGGAAAAAGCAAAGACTCCCCTCCATAGCCGGTCATTACGTATCATATTGCAAGTAGTCGCCCAAATGCTGTCCATCTTTCGTGTGTATGAGATTAAGCTCTGCTGATCCTCATTCTATTTACTCGGCGAGTGCTTGGTATGAGGACGGATGGACTGTGATACGGAGATACAGGATGAGAGGAAGAAAGAATAATGAGATAATGACGTTGAAAGGATGTCGAGAGAGCGAATATCAAACTTGTTGTCTGTTGCTCGTTCGTGGTGTACTCCGAACCTAGTAAATACTTGACAATTCAGCCGCTTGACTGATTATTTCTCGATGACAGTGCAGTCAAGTTGTTGAGGAACGCTGGAAAGGCATACAAGGGATTCTTCGAGGCCTAATGCTGTCATACCTCACCTGCTCGCTCTGTGGTCGATGTTCTGCGGTGAAACAAGTTCTTCAGGGGCTGTGATGGGCGCACTTTTTTTGCCTCACTGTTACAAAATATAGACTGCGCGCCCAATAGTGAGTTAATGTGAGACCTGAAGATGGTTTTGATCATAATAATATATGATTCCAACTGCCCAATGCCCCCTCTCCTTTTTGCAATGGAGATACAAAGGATACCATTTCAATCACACAGACACGGCCAACACATGTTATAGGCTCTCTTTCGCTCTACCTAGCTATTATTGAGAATATACCGGTGGGCTAGGAGAGGATATACAGGTTAAATCGCCGGTATAATCATAAGACTGTCCATCCTATGTCAAAATACTCCGTGCATGATGAGGGGGAAAAAGGGCTAACAAAACGCAAAAAATAGTTAAGAGAATGCCATTCACATATGATCATAGTACTTCCAAAACACGCCCATACAGCTGGCAACGACCAAATCCAACATTTTCAACCCTTCATCTTCGATAATCAACTTCCCCAATTTTGCACTGTTGCCTCGTAGACCACCGCCCGCCCTTTCGCGCGCCAGGCTTAGATCCAATTCTCCCAACCAGGAGCTCTTTGTCGGGCTGCTGTTTTGGTCGCTGGAGCTCGAGGGTCTCGGCAGTAAAGTTGGCAGGTTGAATCGTATCTCCGCGACTGTTGCAGAGGATGCTGGTGAAGATGCGCTCCCCGATGGCCCCGGGATAGTATGTTTGCACTTTAGGGTCCTGCCGTTGGCGGCGGTTGTAAATGTACAATTGCCATTCCAGATGGATGCGAAATTGTAATGTGCACCCGACCTGTGAGGATAATTGTTGGCCTTGGGAGGGGTAAAGTTGAACGTCTCGGCGGAGGATTGATGTCGATGGTGAGATGTTTGTGATGGTTGGGAGAGTTTGAGGAGACGGGTAAATTTGATAGGGCCTGATTCTGGCCCTGAATCTGATGTTTCTGTGGATTCGCCCGTGGAAGTTTCTCCAGGCATTGTTGGCATACCGGGTAAAGGGGGTTGTGCAATGACTGAGCTGCGCATGGAGTTAGGAAGTTTGATTCCTAGACTCTCGAACGACATTCGGGAGGTATCAACTGCGAATCTCTGATAACCTGGCGTTGTAATTTCCACCTTTATAGAGCCGTCCAACCTCCCAGTCGTCGGCGAATTGCCCATATTATCAATTGTGCCAACATTCCATTGGCTGCTGTGCGTTGGATCGCGGCGAATAAGCGTTATATGGAAAGCCGGTGCCGGTGTAACATCTCGTGGCCGATCATAGCTTCGCTTTGGCCTTGATGGCAGAGGTGGTTTGGGGCCCTCGTCACCTGGAAGGTGTAGGAAGTCCCGGAGACTATGAGGTCTTGAGGGTTCGGGTTGGAATGATGGCCGCTTTCCACCATCCCAACTAGCTCGCACAACGCTTCCAGAGGTCTGGTGCTGCCAATCCTGCTCCGGAGGTTCTATAATAGGTATCGACGTAGTTGGCTGGGCGCTCCATCGCCGTGTATCGGGAGATGAATCCTCAATAGGCCGAACAGCAAGTGGTCGTGGTGGAAGAACCGGAGGTTGTGGCTCCCATGCGTCTGGCGATCTCGAAACAGAACCGGATTCATATCCAGGGTTTATATCTCCCGATGCTATATCCTCTGGCTCCATTTCATAACTAACCTCTGCATCTTGATCTATCCGTTGGGGTCGAGATGGTAGTGGAGGGGAGACTTCGCATTCTGAGTCGTTATTTTGAGTATCAACCCCCGGCACCGGTTTCCTGCGAATGCGATTCAAGATTGCAAATTTACTCGTTTGCCGTACTGGCTTCTTAACATGCCGCTGGGTATGGCGTTCTTGTTCGATGGATTCTAGTATCTCATCGTCCTTGGGTCCAGCCACATGCAGGAAATATAGCGACGCATTGAGAGATTCGGGAGAGAGACTGGGCTGTGTAGGCGGTTTGAGCGGCGAGAGGAATACGTCTATACTCGAATATGTTAGCTTGCGGGCCGACAAGTTGCTTTCGTCTGATCTCGTACACACCTTTGCTGCCGGGCACGCGGACGATGTACAGTACCAACGGCTCCAGCGGCTTCTGGGTAGGATTTCGGGGATAGGCAGGCGGATTCGACGCGAGGTTGATGATGGTCCCTAGAGAGCGAGCTTCAACGGGTTGGCCGTCCATCGGTCGTGGCCTGGCGAAGCGGTCGCGAGTAGACAGAGAGTTGAGGGTTTGGAGGGGGTTGGCGATAGAGAAATATCTTGCTAGTTCCTAGGAGGTTCCTGGCTATTTATCCGTGGAGTTTCCACCGTTCATGAAGGCCCGTCCAACCCAACTTACGGAGTAAATAGCTACAACCGCACGAAATATGAAGGACGAAGAGAAAAATAGAGTGGAAGAAAAAAAAGAAGAGAGAAGGTGATGTGCAGATATTTATTGCTTTTTTCTCTATCTAGATTCAGCCGCGAGTTTGCTACTGAAGTGCCGATATTTGCATACAGAAGCCCAAGTTACTCCACGCAGGTAAGATAGGTGGCCGACGAATGAGATATCCAACAGTGTCAGATTCACTTTAGGCACTTGATACAGATATATCACTTGGTGTTTTCTCGATCTATATAAATAGCATGTTGCCGTTGCCTGCGAAAGCCACAGTGGATATTCTGGTGCCTTGACTGCGCCTCACGATGATGTATGTTAAATGTTGCATAATTCTGGGGTGAAAAGAGTCAAGGATCAGGCTTGCTTTTTGTATTCAAATATAGGTCGCAGTCTGGGATCCCGCGGGCCCGGCGCATTCAAGGGTAGATAAATATAGCGAGAAGGTTCGACTGCCAGCGATATAAAGCTGGATTATATGACAAGATGGATATATCTGTGTGCGCTATGCGCGTAGGCTATTGACATAGGAGAGAGAGAGTGAGAAAATAGGGGAGAGTGCGTCCGTAACAGTAGCAGGTGGTAGAGCAGCACAAGAAAACTAAAGAGAACAAGATGATATATAATATGACAAGAGCCGGTGATCGGTTGGAAATGAATATTACGCCTTCCTGCCTCCCCAAAAACTCCCCATCAAGGAAAAAGAAAAAAGGAAAAGGAAAGCGGTGATTCAAACAGAGGGAAAAGTGGCCTGGTTTGTCCGCACTCCGCCCATCGTAACTCCGAATTGCATAGATTTGCTTATTAAGGAAAAAAATGTCCGCGATGCCTGGCGGGACGTTTATACGGCTGTCTCCGCTCGTTCATTTTCTGCAATGATTGGAATGGGGAGACCACGGGTAGGGCTCTGAAGCACCAACTGCTCGTGTCGTCGTGCTCGGAGGTAATCGCTAATGGCGCGGATCAGAATAAACCAGCCGACGACCATCAACACATACGAAAGCCAGTCGCTTGTTGTGAGACCTTGCAGCGGAGCAGTTTGACCCGACGACCCTTCCATGGAGCCGGGGTTGAAGTCGTGGCTGTTCGGGTCTGGTGGGTTGACGTATCCATCTTCTCCGGAATCGGGGTCTGGAGGGTTGTAATCGTTGCTATTTCTCATGTAGAAGCCGTATTGCACCATGGTGAGACCAAGGCCAGCTCTGCTTCCGTTTTTGGCAGCGTGAGTTGTGTGTAAGAGGTAGGTAAGGAGGAAGCCAACGAGTTGAAAGGAGGTCGAGATCATGCCATTCCAGACGAAGGAGAAGACGGAGCCGACGGGGAGGCCTTCGACGTAGACTTCGTCCGAGGACATTCCGGGAGCAACGATAGTCGTCTCCCAGTATGGAGGAGCAGAATCTGCGGCGGCTTGTTCGTATGTCTATGTTATGATCAGTATCCGCACCTTGTTATATGGGGTCAAGTGACTACTGCGTCCTCGTACTTACCGGCGGTAAATCATCAAGCTTCTCTCCTCCTCTTTCTGGTTTGGCGGACAGATTCGCAAAGACCCCATCGTTGGCCCCGCGTATTACCCGGGACGGCTCAGACGTAGACGCATTGGGCCTTGATTGTATATCACCTCTTGTTTGCCTCTCCTCTGCCGAGTCGTGATCTGGTGTGGTGTTGGCAGGGCTCCCCCTCATGAGACGCTGCCTATCATCGACCCCCTCTTCATCATCGCTTTGCCCGTCATCATCACCAAAGGCATCTGCTAGAGTTCGGTCGGCGTCGGAGTGTAAGGGGTCTTGAGATAGGAGGCGGCGGGATGTAGGGGATGGGGTCCGTGAGTGAAAGGAGGGAGGAGGGGATGACGGTATAGGCTGTGTAGGGTGAGAGGCTACAGCGTCATCTTCGTTGTGAGTATTAACCTGGAGAGTAGATGCGCCTATCAGTCGTAGTTCAAACAGATAACTATTAAAAGGGAAGCCCCAATATAACTTACTGCCTCGTAGCGATGTGAAGCCATGGCGTTAACGCGATCACTCCAGCGACTTGGGGCTGGATCCAAGGGGGTGGAAGTTCGGGTCTCCAGGTGATTAGGAAGCGCAAGCAAGGTCTATGGTGGAATTAAAAGAAAGAAGCCAGAAGTAGAAGCCCGTTGACCCAGGCTAGGAGAGAGAAGAGGATTATATCGTGTGGCTTCGTCTTCTCTATTTGGGGGCAAAACGTCGAAGTAGAAGAAGATGCAAGAAAGGCGAAAGTCGCGAGTGGATTGCATAAGCCACAGTCACGTGGAGACCTTTCGGGATAACGTTGATCCGGTTAGTCAGCATGGAAATATAATAGAAAGGAAATAGAATAAATAGATAGAAGAGGAGAGAGAGAAGTGAGAAGAGAGAGAGAATTAAAGGCCCTACTTCTATATACCCGATAGAGTTCTCGAGATAAGGCTCTTCACGATGGCAGGAAAGGTTCGAAAAATTCGTCAATTCTAGGAGTGACATTCCCTTATAGACTACAGCTAACACTACCATTAAACTAGCTCCCCAGTTCAGATGCAATAAAGCACATCCACCGCCTGATAGCCAAGTGGCCTAAGGATCAAGTTCGACCAGAGTCAGTCTCGGTCCAAACATACCTCCAATCACGACTCTCACCACCGCGCCCGCAAGCTGAAACCGACTCCTCCTTCACCTCCCGCCTCACATCGATCTTCTCACGATCTAAACCACAACAGCAACCACAGAGTCCGAGATCGTTAGAACCGCCATTGTTATCAAAGGACAATATAAACGTGCTATACTCTCTGCTGGAAAACAGATATAAGGCGAAATACCCTCTCCGGCAGAAGTTGCGACACCCTGCCAGTCAGCCAGATTACTATGACCGGCTGTTGAAGGAGTTTGGTGAAGCCGCACATCGGTCGTCATTCGACAGGCTGAAGACGAAGCTTAGTGGAGTCTTTAGGCTGAAATAGAGCGGGAGAGCCGGCTGAGCTTTAATGGTGAGGACGGCTGTCTTTTTGACGGCTTTCTTATCTTGTATAATTATTTCATGGAGCAATAGGAGGTTTTATATTAAGACTGGGTCTGGTGCAAGGGGGGTTAATCAAGTGTACGATAATAAGGAACACTCGTGTCTAAAGGCATCTCGATTGATATGATTATTGATGAATATAACAGACATGCTAGGTACTTAGCAGATCACCCCAAAAATTCGTCACGTACATCCTAATATGCCCAGGGAAAAAAGAAATATGTAGAAAGAAAAGAAAGATAGATACATGGAGAAAATCATGGTATATACAACGTCACTTTCGCTTACAACATTGGTTTGACATCATCAGCCACCTTGAATGGGGCTTCGGTCTTTGAGCGAACCTCGTCGACGGTGACGCCATCAGCCAACTCGATCAGAGTAAGGCCGTTGGTGAAGTCAACGTCAAAGACGCAGAGTTCGGTGATGATTCGGCTCACACAAGCTCGGCCTGTGAGAGGGAATTCGCATTGTTTGAGGATCTTGGGGTTTCCCTTCTTATCGGTGTGTTCCATTGTGACGACTACCTTTGTGGCAGTTGGGTTGGAGACGAGGTCCATGGCGCCGCCGAAGCCCTTGACCTTACCTGGAAGCATCCCTGCGTTATGCGTTAGAAGGATATATTCACACTAAAAATTCTGCTATGTGCATATGAGAGGGTAGATGGATCTTACAGTTTGCCAAATCTCCCCTGGCGCTGACTTGCATGGCACCGAGGATGGTCAAGTCGATACGTCCAGCTCGGATCATTCCGAACGACTCTTCACTGCCGAAGATAGAAGCACCTGGGAGGAGAGTCACGGTCTCCTTGCCAGCGTTGATCAAGTCAGCATCCTGCTCTCCCTCCTTGGGATAGGGTCCAAGGCCGAGAATGCCGTTCTCAGATTGAAGCTGCACTTCCACGGACGGGTCAACGAAGCTGGGAGCAAGCATGGGCATTCCAATACCCAAGTTGGCGTACATTCCGTTCTTGAACTCCTTGGCTGCACGGCGGACGATGCGCTCTCTTTTGTTTGCGGTCTCGCCCTTTCCGAGAGCAGCAGTGTCGCTTCCATCATTCTCTTTGGCAAAGGTGAGTCTCTCGATCTTCTTCTCTGCCGTGCTCTGAATGACGCGCTTGACGTAGATTCCGGGAAGGTGGACGGCAGCAGGGTCAATGTCACCGACCTCAACGATATTCTCGGCCTCGACGATGGTGACCTTTGCATTGCGGCCCATGGCACCGTTGAAGTTGGCTGCAGAGTATCGGAATTGGCAGTTTCCAAGCTTGTCTGCCTTCCAGGCCTTGACCAGGGCATAGTCTCCCTTGATGGATTCTTCCATCACGTAGCTCTTGCCATCAAAGACCTTGACATCTCTGGCGGTTCCATAGGTAGCAACAGTTCCATCGGGTTTGTTCTTCACTGCTAATTCACCGGTTTGGACAACTGTGCCAAAGGCGGCTGGGGTGTAGAAAGCAGGAATACCAGCACCACCGGAGCGACAACGTTCAGCAAGTGTACCCTGGGGAGTCAATTCTAATTCAATCTCTCCGGACAAGTACTTTTTCTCGAGGGCCTTGTTTTCTCCCACGTAACTAGCAACCATTTTCTTGATCTGTCCGCTGGCTAGCAAAAGGCCCAACCCGGCTCCGTCAATACCAGCATTGTTGCTGACAGCAGTCAGGCCAGTGATGGAGGGTGTAGCGTGTATCTCATCAATCAAAGTGCCGGGGACACCGCAAAGACCGAATCCACCAGCTAGCACTGTCGAGTTGGACTTCATGTCCTTGATGGCCTCTTTGGCGGAGGGGTAGACCTTGTTAATTTCATATCGAGCAACGGTACTCGAAAAGGCACGAACAAGGAAGTGTTGACTCTGCAAAGAATAAAAGCAAAGGTTAGCAAATATACACGTCTTCGATAGAATCGAACTCCAGCCCGAGACTTGCTTCATACCGATGCTGGGTTGGTAGAGAACCTCCCCGCCGTGCGGAGGCACGTCTTTGCTGCGTGGAACGGCATTATTGATCTGTAAAGAAGACAAATAACAGGAAGACAACAAGACAAGGAGTAAAAGAGTAAACGAATATCTATTTATCTCCGTCCCCTTTCTATCAACAGCTGGTCTTCCAAGGTGTTTGCTCGCGTGAAGCTCGGGAAATGTTGTGCTGGAGCCCAGAAGCAGGGGAGAGGGGCTGCGGGAATTTCCGTCTTTTCAAGTATCGGCCGTCCGAGCCGAAGCTACACACGCAACGCAACGCGAACGCCGAAAACGAGCCAACAGGGTCAGAGGGCGAGTTAGAGGAGGTTGATGTAACTCTGCAGAGATAATATCAAAGAAGCCTCAAAAAGTCTTCAACTTCCTTTTATTCTTCTTTTCTCTCGTTGCTTTCTTACTCTTTTTTCCCACCAAGTGACTTTTGACCTCGGCAAAACCTAAAAGCGGTAACCTTAGTAAGCAAATAAAGACCCGAGATTAGCCGTGATCACGTGGCTATGTGAAATTGCCGCGTTTTGCCGCCTTCTTTCCCTTTATCCTAATGCGGCAATATAATGTTACTTCTTTTTCTACTTGGCCCATTGCCATTTGGGCTGACTGCAGGATGATGATAGAACTCTCTCTGATAAATAGAGTAGAGGCGTAAGAGAGATAAAGGAGAAAGGAGACCTCTGAGGGCTCATGAAAAATTGTCCGCCGTTTATGCATTTCTGTGTATGATTCCCGCTGGTAGTTCTTGTCCCTTTCCCCAAGGTAAGTAAGTATACATACATGCGCCAAGTCACCATGCAAGTAGCAGCAGATACCGTGAGCAGAAAAAGTCTAAATGTTCATTGAAAATTGCAAATAGGATATCCATATTTGAGCATGAGAGTACGCGGTAAATAAGAGGCATCAAGAGACCTTTTTAGTGTTGGAGGCGGTATATGTGTGTAGGAGGTACGGAGGGTAGTTGTAGTATGGGGGTATGTTTGTATGGGTTCGTGGCTGGGAGGAAGTTGGAATACGACCTACGAGTCATGTCGGTCTAACAAGTAGGGCTCAGTTCATCGGCTCAGTACTTCCAATTGGGTATCCTCCTCTCTCAGTGTCCTTTCGTTTTAATCGTTTGCGGTCAGGGGATGGGGATGCGTTCTTCTTCGTCAAAGGGGATGCTGGCGGTGTCGACATGGCTCCTTCGGCTACCACCCCTCGCGAGGCTCGTCAGCATAGTCCTTTGCCCAACCTCCTTGAGCAGGGAAGCTGCTTTGTCGACGGGAGCTTCCCTCCTTGTCTGGATATGGGCTCTCCCTACCTGGGGCTGCCTTCTGTGCCTCATCGTACGCAGGAGGCTGATCGGTCATCTCTGTGTCAGCGTCGTTGTTGCCTCCCTTACCACTGTCGCCATGAGCATGGCTTGGTTTTGTACTGGCCGCGGCTGGCGCTGGTGGCGCTGGCGGCTCCTCGACATGACGACACACCGGTTTCGCCAGACGATCCTTAAGTCGGTCGTTCAGGTACACGAGGAAGTAAGGGGTAGGTGGGTTCTGCATATTGCGGTCGCTGAAGATTTCGGCCGTGCTATGCACCTCTGTCACTTCGGTGTCATTGTACTTGCGCCATATCTTCTTTTCAAAGTCGAATATATAAATGTAGTAATGCCCGAATTCGACCGATCCGTGATGGATGAACACTGCGTAGAGATGGTATGGGAGGGATTTCATGTCGGAGAATTGGTTATCTATCAATTGGGTGAGCCGTTCCGACCGAGAATCAATGTCTATAAACCGAGTTAGTATAACTGGCCTATAATAGGCAGCGAAGGGAAAGTAAAAATGTTACTCACGCGCGAGCTCCTCTCTCGTCATTGTTTCTAGATTAGAAAGGTGTGTCGTCATTTGTTCGTCGATCTCGATTGCCTCATCTGCTATCTCGGGGTCGTCACCCATCGATATCAAGTCCTTGATTTTGTCCTGTGCATCTTTGAAGACGTCTGGGAGTGATGCCCATTTCTAAAAAGAGGGAAGTTAGTAAACATGTCAACTGAGAGAGGTCAAATTTCAACGAAAGGAGTGTGGTACGTCATTGTTCAAGAGTTCCGCCCGTCGAGATCTCAACCCGTGGAGCTCTTCCTTCCAAGCCCACTTTTCTCGACGGCGTTTATATAACCCCATACTATCATGCTCGGGGACGTCCATATACCGATCCATGTATATAGTTTCCTTCAGGTCTAGATGATGAGTGGACTTGAACGACGACTTCTTCACTTGATCAAACTGAACACGCTGCACTTGGACCTGTAATACTGGTGGAATTTTGCTGATGGCGCCATATTGTTCCGCATCTGCTCCCTCAACATGCACATTTTGTCTATCAAATGCTCCGTCAATGGCAGCGTAGATGTCCCTTGAGCCAGTGGCAACGTCAACTTTGATGTCTGACCAAAGCTCGTTTTTGGAACGAATCCCATTCATTGCTGTTATATAAGATTTAGTTTGACCGTAGAATAGACTGTAAAAAATGGGTTAGCAATTTTTTTTGTAACGTGTCAATTAATACTTACTCCATGATCAAATCAATCTGATTCCCATCTGCGTCGATCTTGGTTGGTTTGATTGCACACTGTGCCTGGAAAAGCACGTTGTTAATCACCTCCGTGACATCCTGTTGCGCACCAAGCTCCACTTCTTCTCGGATCAGCTGTTCATTATCAACACGGGGGGCTGGTCGCGGCGGAACTGGCGGAGGCCGGTTTGGCGCTGCGATGGTCTCTGGCAAAGGCTTATCTGATGTGCTATTATCTTCAACTTGAACACTTGTAGCATCGTCTGCTTCTATACTGGGAATTATCGTTTCTTCTGGAGAAGCAACCGTTGCACGCTCATTAGGTGTTCCTGTAGGGGCGATGACGCCAGCGTCTTCTTTAGCCAGTTCTGTCTTGTCTGGCGCATCTTTGACGGCTCCTGGTACCTGCTCTTCGGGTATGGGCATGGGTGGGCCAACAGGTCCCATGATTGGCATGCCATTTATATCTCCTAACTCTGAAACTTTGTGCGTTGAAAGAGATTTACGCCTAATTGCTGCCTCACTCGTAGAACTAAGCAAAGTCAATCGAGCAAGCTCCTGGGTGGGCGTTACAAACGAGTTGGGGGACGTAATCATGTCATTGAAAAGGGTTTTCAACTGGGCCAGGACTATGGTAAGGTGTTGTTAGGTACGCCGACAATATGGTTGGCAAAGGAGACTTACATTTCTGCGAACGCTGTATCTCCAAAAGGGATACCTTTCGAGATCCGACCTTTTTCTTTTGAATGGCCTCATCGTCCAATTCAGTCTTATACCGTTCAAGGTCTAAAACCATATTTCGAAATGGCTGTATAGTGAAGTAAAACTGCAGCAAGCTGTTCAAGTAGCAAGTATTTCCGATATTTCGAAGTCCCACAGGCCAGTCCAGCAATGCGCGGCTCACCTGGGAGTTGTCATCTGCAAGCACACTACGGATGACCGCGCTCCCACTCTCATTTGCGATAACGCTAAGCGCATGTCGGTATGTTTCTACCTGCTCAGGGGCTTCTGAGCAACAGACTGAGAACGCAGCTAATATCGCAGCATCATCCACTGATCGATCTGGTATCTGCAGCAGCCGGAATGCATCACCGATATCCATTTGAGTTGATGCGGTTTCCCCCGTTTTTATGAAATGCTGTAGAGCTTCTGATTCTCGAGAGTCTGCAATTAGACGAACAGCCCGCTTGGCGATCTCTTTGGTCCCAGGGTTATCACTAATCTATATTGTTTTGGAAAATATGTTAGTAACAGGCAAGTTTAGCATGGAGCATAAAGTTATGGGGAAATTTATACCTTTGCTGCATACATAGAAATTATGAAATCATCCGGTGTATCTGGATGGATACCTAGGAACACTTCTGCTTGCTCTGCAGTAGACACTCCTGGTACATTAGTTAGCCAAACCCATATCTGTGCCAAGATAGCTGTTGAAAAAGAAAACAAGCAAACATACTCTCTTCTGCAACAGCCTTAATCTTTTCGCTCCCACGATAGTCGCCTATCCTCCAGAGATGTTTTCGCAATTCCATATCGTTCTGAGTATCCTCAAGCCGGGCATAAAATGATCCAATGATAGCATCTTCGGATATAAGCTGGTCTTTGAAAAAGTCGAAATTGAGATATTGATAAGAATCGGCCACATCGTCGTCAGCGTATTTCCCAGCTTCGTATTCCGACTCAACAAATCTCTGTATTTCTCTGCCTTCAGCAGTATCCCGCCAATAGCCAATTGATCGTAAGCATCTGAGGTAGTAGCTGGCGCGCGCTGGGGCAAGCTTGCTTTGTTGGCGATATGCATCAATTATTAGTTCATTAGACATATCACTCAGCGTGCCTAGATGCTCATAAAATCTACATTATAGTTAGAACAGTGGCGGTGAACATGTTTTAGCCAGGTTAGCGACATACGGAGCTTTTGTTTGACGATTCTGTGGGTAATCACGGGCTTTTGCATCTATAAGAAGTGTTAGTCAAATGTTAGGCTCTGGGTTTGGGGAGAATCAGTGTACTAACAGTCTTCTGATCCAAGTAGCTGGTGGAACTGGCTTAACGACGGTGTGAAAACAAGGCTTGTCCCCTGACCCTCTTTCTCAATCTGTGGTCGTTGGCTTATAAGAGCTAGCAGTTCATATGAAATGTTATCAAGGAATATATTATGCGGGTCTGTATATGGCAGAGGGGCTTTTGTGTCTGGTTTTGGCGGCTCCCAGTGATCTTCCTATAACAGATGTTAGGAATCAGGTGTCTATACAGGGTCACTTATAGTAAGAACAAAAAAAGTAGAAAGTATAGATAGAAACATCTTACCGTTAGCTTGAAGCCGAGATACTCAAACAATGACCTGCAGGGCTCTCCGCCATTTTTACCGAAGCAGACGTTGAACTTTTTGTTTACCAGCTTAATGGACCGACTTCGTTGTTCTTCGTGCAGTGCATTATCAATGTATGTTTTCAGGTGAGTCAAGACAGTCAGCGGCATTGGTCGGCCTATCCCTTCTAGCCGCTCTGGCTCCGAGGCCAAAGCCTCATCTACACGCTGTTTCAGGAGGTCTTCATTGATCAAAAGGTCCACCCATTCAGGCGTAAGAAGAGGCGATGATAGCTTTAGGTGGACTGAGGCTGAGCATCCGGTATGCGAGCAGGTATAGACATATACTTCCAGGGGCTGACCCTTTGATTTGAAAGACGTCCTGAGTCTGTCGGTCGACTCTTTGTATGCGTAGGCGAAGTGGTGTACGCTACCTGGCGTACAGGAAAGCTGGTTTTTGAATACTATCCCTAGTTCGAGATGTAGTCGACATTTCTGACATACTGAGGAGACCTTATATCTGGCGCCTGGAACGTGTGGGCTCTCCTTTAAACGAAGTACTGACTGATCAGGCTTTGTGATATAGCGATGGGAACAAGCACCCGGGTCGGTAAGGTCATCGTAGGTAGCCTCATCATAGAAAATGGGCGGGAAGTCTTTCAGAGGGTTGAACTTCGGGCGCGAAGGGCTTGCTGGATCATAGCACAAGAGATCCTGTATCAATAGAGGAGCGGTTTTGCCTGGGTAAGCGCAAGAGAAAGGTCAGCATAAGAAGAACTCCGGGGCAAGTAGAAGAGACTGCGGACATACCCTTCTTAGCCGGTAGAGACATATAGACGTTGTTCCAGCTCCAGTATCCCGGTATATGTAGCTCAAATCGCTCACGTCGTCAGCTCCGGGCGTTTAGTAGTAGCAGTAGCTTCGGTACAAAGGTACACAAGTAATCTCGGCGAAGTGTCGAGCTTATGTTTTTTTTTCAACGAGGAGAAAAAGACGAGGCTTCGAGCTGCCTTTTAAGTAAGTATACTGCGTTGAAGGCCCCAGTCGAGGGTGAAGAGAGCTCTGGAGTCCGGTAGGTAACTAGAAAGGCGATGAGTGAACGAAAGGCGCGGGGAGGTGAACTGTAGTATAGAAAACGAGTGCGCAACCAACGAGTGACGATGGGAGATATACCACCAGCCTAGCAGTCCGAGTCTGAACCTCAGGGCATCAATCCTCAGACGCAGCGAAGTGAGAGAACGATCGCTCTCTTCGTTAACTGTGTACACTCCTTTGACTATTTATTGTTATCAAAGCTCTTTTTGCAGTGTAGAAAGTCGCCAAGACAATCCCCCAAAACACTCTTGGAACTTCGAAAACGGCAGAAAAAGAGGAAGAAACAACAAACGACCGAAGACGAAGAAGAACGTCCGTCACCACCACGCTCACCTCCTCTGCTTGTCGTGCGCAACCATGGCCGGTCTGCAAGAGGCTCCGATGTACCATCCCAAGGATGCGCTCAACCGGGCCATCAACACCACGATGATGACCGGAGGCGTCGGTCTCTTCACGTCCGCCGTCCAGAACACCCTCCACAAGCAGAACGTCGGACCATGGGGTATCTTCACCAGGACAGGTGGAACCATCGCCTTGTTCGGTATGTTTCTCTCTCTCTGGCTGGCAATGGGTGACGGAATTGGATGGAATTGGGCTGGGCTGACGGCTGGGCATGTAGCTGCGATGGGCGGTTCCTACGAGTTCGTGAAGTCCGCTTCCGCCAACCTACGAGAAAGGGAAGACCACTGGAATACTGTCTACGGAGGATTCGTTGCCGGCTCTCTCATCGGCTTCAAGGGTGAGTCGCATCTCCTTGTTTTACCCTGGTTTCTTTAATCATTATCGCTATCCAACTTGAGTCTCTGATATATGGAAACTGTTAGCCCGAACCTTTCCTGCCGTGATTGGCTACGGAGTTGCACTGGCGACTCTGTTGGGCACCTTCGAGTACACCGGAGGAACTCTACGAGGCAAGGAGATTGACCGATCTGTCGATGAGTACGACCGAAGAACCGCCCTCAGGAAGAACTTCTCGAGTCCAGCCGAAGAGACAATTGCAGAGCTGGGTGAAGGAAGAGGTATGATAAACGCAGCTCCATCATGGTCATGTACATATCACTGCAATTGGTATACTTGTACTGACACACGAATAGGAATCGTTGCACCCGGATACGCAGAGAGACGACGAGAGAGGATAAAAAAGAATTACGGGATCGATGTCCCAGTCACACAAGCATCCGCATCCCCCTAGGGTGGGAAGTACATTCCACCTTGTTACATGTTATATGTAGTATATCTCTTCCTTCCTTTCCCTTTTCTTTGACTTCCTCTTTTTCTGTCCAAGGCCCAAAACCCAGTCGGCTTTTCCCTTTTTTTTTTGGCGCCCTAGACTTACGGAATGTGAACCCGAATGTTTGTTCTAATGCTCCATGCAGCGCTCACTGGCCGAGGCTGCAGCCATCTCGCTCTCCAGGGATGGCCCCAATCGCACAATCCATCGACTTGCTGCTTCTTCTCGCCCAGTCTGATATCACATGACCTAATGTATCAGCCACGATTTCGTGTCGAAATGACGTTGACGGTGGCTGTTCGGGTTAATATGTTTATATTGGGGATATCCAGGTTTTAGTTCGAGATCAACAGAGACTCCCTGCATCGTGCTGTAGCCAGTAGATCGTCATCGAGGCCGGTATTGTTGACGGGCCAGATGGCGGTTGGCTCTTTTGTATATATCTCTCTGCCCCAACCATCATCAGTAGCAGCAGCTTTCAACCACAAACACCGTTTCCTCATGGCCAGCTACTTTCACCTCCACTAGTCGTATATTTAATACTTCGTACTTCATATAACTGTCTTGCTGGCCGAGGTTCTGCGAGCTCGTAAAAGCTAACTTGAAGGAAACTCGGCGTCACCAAGATCAACGACGTCATCAACATTTTCGGGCATTTTTGTTGTCGGCTTGCCCAATTCCTCTCCATCGAACTTCTCCAGCATCTCTACATTTTTCTTCACTCTCC
>JANTQJ010000394.1:0-16847 GCA_032989685.1 Arthroderma sp. PD_2
GTCGTCTGGAGTATACATGTAGTGACGATCAAAGGTGATACCAGGCCAGGCATGTTTTGAGTAAGGGAAACGCGGGAAAACCTCGATGAACCGTCTGGCTGGCAACGAGCTTTGCGATGTCATACTTCAACGGTCAGGGTTGTTCCCCGGCGTTGAAACTCGAGCTGCACGTTGAATTGGTTGTCTGCAGGATGCCTTCCTTCTGACCTTGCAACTGTTTCTCTCCCCAGGAAGCGGTGGCCCGGCTAATACTCCGTACACTAGTACTTTGCATAAAGGGCGTACCCCGTAGAATGCGTTTTCATTTCCTCTTGTCCCTGCTGAGATCCTGCTGATCCTGGACCGTGGTTGCGGCTTTGCAAGGGTTGAACAGACGCAGACAACCATGCCTTGTTGCCCGTCTCACCGCCTGATACGGGAGCGATATCAACTCACCCAGCCTTCAACAGCCCTAAGAAACAAACCTAACGGTGGAGGACGGGTTGTTTAGGCTGTTTAGTTTCGTGGGGACCCGCGCATCAGATCTGTGGACAATGGAATTTTTTGGTTTCTGAAAAAAGAAGCTGATGTTGATTTTCGTGCTCGCAGGTATCCCCGTAACTGCCATGCTCCTCGTAAAAGCGATGGGTAACGATGACAAGGCCTTCAAGACACGATAGGCCCCATCCTCATCGCCCTTTGTGTCGTCGTGCAGATAGTTGGGCGGTCTTGGACTTGGTCGCAGATCAGCTCTGCCACGTCGTTGGTCCAATGCATCAAACGACCTCCTGCGAGAGGAAAGAAGCAAAAACAAAAAGTCAAAGGTTTGCCATGTTCAAGTCGGAATGTTTGCCAGACATCTCCTTTTCCTTTTTTTTTCTTCCTTCCCCCTTCTTCCCCGTTTTCTTTTTCACCGGTCAACCAGCCGTTTTCCCAGCCCTTCATTTCCTTCTGCTTGACACACACTCAAATCACTTCTCAAAACGTACTATTGCTGCAGCTGCAGCCAGATGCGCCAAATGAGCGACTAGCATGGTGACAGGGTCTGGTCGATGAGCTGGCAACGATGCATGCATTTTACCACGTCTAGCGCCCCGCTTGCATATGATATGTTGATTCTGGTTGGGCCACGCCCATCCCACCATAAACGCACGAAAGCAAAACAAACTCCGGGGGGGGATCAATGGAGCATGCAGTCGTGAGAGAGACGGCGAATGAGAGGCCGAAGTCGTTTTGTTAACGGGCAAAGGTGTCGTATTTTTGGCCTGACCAGTAGTTTGGTGGCCAATATTGGACATTCACAGCTGAGCCGTGAAGACTTCGGCGACGTTGTGGGAGGCTCAAGAGGGTATTTTCTCAGCTCTCGAGTCGTAGTAAGGTATCCACGGTGTCAGGCAGCTGTGTAGTCAAACATCTCCTCACATGCTGTCTTTTGCCTCTCTTTTGCCTGTCTGATGTCATAGCAGTCAGCAAACTAGGACAGAAGAACGAAGACAAGTACCACAATACCTTCTGAAGAGCAAGACGCCCTCCTATACCCCCTATATACAAGTACTCTGTATGTCGAGTAGCCTGGTTCTAGATAGTATTGCACTGAGAAGTGTTGTATCTTCCTTTGGGACGTTCGAGTTGAGTTGTTGACGTCCTTTTAAGCTACTCCGTCTAGAACAAGACGTCGTCGTCGTCTTTTTCTTCTTCTCTTGACTTCAACCTGGATAGACCATGATACCCATAATCAGAAAAAGAGGCCTCCGGCTAATGCCGTCCCTGTATTGTGGCTGACTTGTCAATGTAGACGGCAGCTTGTTGAAGATGGCTCTCATTGTGATATCTAGGGAGACAAAGCAGGTAACCTGCTAGTGACAACGTCCCATAACTCGCCTAGAATTGAATAATGGCCCCATGAGAGCCGATCTCAACGGCGAAGAATGCACTTGTCTATATACTCGGGGCTTTGGATTTCTCCTGAACGCAGCTGCCTGTAGAAATGCTCTCCGGGCCACAGCTGCCTCTCTTATATACTCTTTCCTCTCAAGTCCCCGGTTTGGGTGTCAACATCCAGCGAAACTACAGAGACACAAAGATACAAATACACCAAATCCCATCTCTCAACGCTGAAGAACCCGGCCAACTATCTGACTCTAAGCGCTCAAAGTATACCCTACGTCTGCTCGTGCGTTTCTTCCGCTTTAGGGCTGTCGCCACAATGCCCTTACCTTGGGTTAGGATCCGGCCAGAAAAAAAAAAGACATCCAGTCTCGCATTTTTGGGAGACAAGAGGAAGCTTGCCAAAATCCTGCTCCTTGTTCGAGAGAGCGGACCTATCGCTGAGTTCCTCCCATGCTTATACGTCTGCAAAGCATGGCACGAAATCGCCGTTGAGATCCTTTACAGTGTCGTCGTTTTGACCCACATCAATATTGGTAGCTTCTGCATTGCCGCATTGAAACGCAAGAGAAAATCCCTTCGTATCATATCGATGACGGTAGCTCTGAAAGCCAGGTGGCCTGACGGATCCTGTCCCGAGGGAATATCGCCTGGTCCTACTGATAAAGTCTTCTTCATACTGGGTGAAATGCTTCGCCATGTATGCATGGAGGGGATGCGGTCGTTCTCGTTATATATTGATGATTCTTCGCTGAGACATGCACCCGGCTTGACGGGCCAAACGCCGCCTAATTTCATTTCGGATGGGCCAAGGAATTTACTAAAAAGTCTTCCGAGGGAGTGCCAGGAACTCGAGATCGATACTTCTGGCTACGAGATATCTCGTGAAACTCATCTGTGCGTGCCCATCTCAGAACTAGTCAGGTCCTGTAGGCATATGCGGTTAAGAATTGGCTATATCTGTCAAGCGATTGCTCCCTTGTCTTACCCATCATCGACCCTTCGCTCCCTTGTTATCAATTGTGAGACTGGGCTACCTATCTCTTCGGCACAATGTTGCAATACCGATACGCCTGGGCATATCAACCTGAAGCAAGAACTTTGCCACGTTAGAGACGAATACGACTATTTCCCGGACATCGAGAGGATGGAAATATACGAAAGATTGGACCCTAACACTCCAACTATAACGGTGACTGATATCTTATCGTCCACGTCTTGGGAGATTTCAGCAAGTCAACAAAGCGCACATGGATGTCACCCCGACATACGTGATGCCACAGAACGCGCATGGAGAACCACTGAATGTGGAGCGAGACTAGCAGACTATCCTGGGTCGAATACAATCCCGTTAATGGGGAGGCTCAGCGGCCATGTTCTTAGGTTGAGTTGGAGACAGCGACCTGATGGGGTTTTTACGGATTCTGGGCATGGATGGACGGAAATTGTCCCTGAACTGGCGAGGTCTCTGGATGAGGAACTCGATTTGATGCATTAGCATGTCTACGGTAATTCTCATATCGAGAAAAGACAGCCCACCGACGGGAGGAAAGGCATACGGAGTACTCCGTGCATTAGGAGAGAAATATTGATATCGGGTTTATCATTAGCTTCTCCATTAACCAGCATGGAATCAATAGTGTATTATAGCGTTATCGGTCAGCCACGAATAAAACTTGTATGTTTATTATAATTGAATTAAAAATCTCTCCTATTTGGCCAAATGTACGTTAGGTAGGTAAGGATAGGTTAAAGGTTGCTATCTGTCTTGTTATTGCATCCATTAATTAAGGGTGCATGGAACTACTTAGCCTTTAGAAAATAGACATTCTACCATAAACATAACCAACTTTTTGGATATACTCCTTAGACGAGATGGACCCCTTTTCAAAACTACAGGAGAACTAGGCTGCTACGCGGAGGAAATCAATACAACCTCAATAATTTGGTCCGATGAACATGGATCCTTAATGACAAAGATATTCCATATGCATGATAGTCCTATCTATAGAAAACAGAATGTCTCCCAAGTGAAATGCTCACGACGTTAGTATAGATGCTAAGACATTCACTCGTGGATGTAGGGTATATGAACAACAGCTAACAAAAAGATAGGCTAGTCGATGCTGTAAAGATTGCGCCTGATGAATTGATGCGCGAGAATATGGAGGCTGGTGGCCCTGGGTGATAGGGTATATGTGAGGCGATCGTTGGTTTTAAGGGCTGTAAATTAACTGATGATATGGTGATTATTCAAAGCAGAACCCATTTCTTATCTACCTCCTTTTGGCCCTGTCGCACCGCTGTGACGGTCAGAGTCTCTTTAATAATATCTTTAGAGACCTTGGGGAAACTAAGGGTAGAAAACACCGAGGGTCAGTATATTGAGACGATTTAGTATACTTCAATCCGAAGTGTAACATACCGTTTCTTCAAAACTTCAACTAAACCAGCCTTTGTTAGATTGCTTCCCGAAACCACCTGTTTAAATTCCGAGAGTTGATCTTCTGGGAATTGAGATCGAGGTTTTGGGTTCGTGACTGATACCATGATCATTTCGCCGGGTTTCTTCGAGCAGTGAGCTGTCGCGGAAGCAAGTGAGGAAGAGAGCAGTGTTTGATTTTGGGATTTAGAGGAAGACTTCTTTGTAGAAGATGGTCGGTGAGGGACCTTGAATGGAGATTTTCCTGGTGGTACTTTCGGTTTTGTCTCCCAATAAGCAGTAGAGAAAGGGTCGATAGGAAATGATATGCTGTCTGCGGCAAAATTAGTTCAATGGATCCTTCACTCTATGACAATGCGGTTCTGATTCTTACCTGATATAATCTCCATCCGGTGTTGGGTTATTACTGGGTTATCAGCACTGTCTTCTGCCCAGCATATTCCTGTGCTCTTCGGTTCAAGATCTCCAACAATTAACCTCCGTTTAGTGTTTGCGGACTCGTCTTCACCGTCGTCTAGGAAGTCATCCATATCATCTTCCCCATCATCACTCATCTCGTCTTCGCCCTCTGAGACAATATCCTCCCCTTCCTCAGGTTCTTCCCACTCTGCTTCTGAGTCATAATCATAATTGAAATCTGGTACGCCCCGCCAAAATGGATTTCGACACAGCTTTCGAGAGGATCTCTGCTGTATCCGCTTGGTGAAAGTGCCTTGATATGGCGGCCTAACGTCTTCCCTAAAACTCAGGACTTTTATGGGTATCTTTCGAAGCAGCTTTTCTACATGAGTTGCCGTAGCGGTTGTGTTATTTGTATCCGTAAGATCAATATTATTATATCCCGGATCCTGAAGTCGGAGAAGAATCTCTTTCACAGATGGGGTGGCTGGGTTCCCTTGCTGTCGCTTATATGGTATCACCTGGAAGAGATCGGTAGGGTTATACTGTTGAGGTGATACGGAATTTTCTAGTCCAAAATGCGATTGGCAGATTTTGTCTAACTTTTCGCGAGCGTGGCTTAAGGAACTTGTGTCTCGCTCGAACCGGTGGCTCGGGGCCAGCTTTATGTGTGATTGCACGAAAAAAGGGGGGAATTCAAGCTCAAAGTCAGATGCCGGGTTGGCTGCCTTTTCCCCGGTCTTTGAAGCAGAATTGAGGGTTGTTCCAGCCGCAGTCCCGCCCAGCTCCGCTGCCTTCGAGGGGCTGGATACGCTCTTCGGTTTTGTAAAGAATGCATTTAGTTTCATTTGTGACTGTAGGGTGTTAGCCATGTCAATTCATCTATGTCAATCCAAGGCCAACTTACCCTCTCTTTCTTTTGCTTCTCCTCTTCCTTTTTGCGCTTTTCATCCTCCTTCGCCTGTTTCTCTTCCTCTCTTTGTCGTTTTTTCTCCTCCCGCTCTTCTTCACGCTTCTTCTTTTCTTTTTCCTTTATCTTGCGTTCTTCTTCTTTCTCCTCATCACGTTTCCTTTTTTCTTCCTCTCTTACCCTCTTTTCTTCCTCTTTTAGCTTTCGTTCCTCTTCCTTTTTGGCCTTCTCCTCTGCCTTCTGACGCTCCTTCGCTTCCTTACTGGCAGGTGACAGCTTCCGCTTCTTACTAGGGTTGGTGGACTTTCCGTTGGGTGTAGAAGGGTTTGGACCGCCAACTGTATCATGGTTGGATGGCTGAGGGCCCGAAGTAGCAGGGGAGGGTGCTGTGACTATGGTTGGCGAAGTGGTAGTGGGGGCGGGCTTCGAATCAACATCATCCCCGGCATCAGGTGGTGCCGTCGGTGTAGAATCGGGATTATCGGTGGTGTCAAGCTCATCGAATATCCGTTTCTTTGGAGGGTCGGGTGTCATTCTGGGAGCCGGTAACCCGTTCATTCCTGGCCGAACATCGACCTCTGTCATTTTAACCCGCTTCTGAGAGATCGTGGTGCCAGAATAAATAATCACGCAGTTTTATCACCAGTATTTTTCTCTTCTAGCACCATATCATTCAATCGTTTAACCCGAAATGCGTTGTTAACCCAACAGCCTAGCCCTTTCAATTGTAGTTGCTTATCGGTTGGTACACGTCGGGATCGGTGGGAGACAAAAGACGCCAATACGTAAACAATGGTTGAGAGAACGGGATTCTATATTTGCGAGTGGAATCTGGGCGATATCTGGCCAAAGAATTGTATCTGCAAGGAGAAAGCGACGAATTCAAGTTATAAATCTCCACAGCGAACGGTGTACAGAGAGCGGAAGAAGTAGCAAAAAAAGGAGTGTATTCTCTATATGAGATATATGAGAGAGGAAAGAAGGATAAGCCGTATCGTCGTCTAGTCTCCTGTTCAACTTAGAGGGCTGCTCCTTAATGAATTGAAGATGTGGTTGAACGACGCGAACTAAACGCGTCGACAGCAATAAATTAACCGCTAGTTAATATAAGATGACTAATGTACATGACTAATCATTTCTTGGTGGCTAATTTGACCGCACTTTCTTCTCCATATAAAATCACAGCAACAGACAAACAGCATCGAGCATGAGGGCTCTAAAATACACAGGATGTTGAGAAGTGGTATGAATATCATGTATTCAGGCAATAGCCAGAATTGTCTAGCATATCTTCTGGTCAATGACCGGAGTGCTCACCAAGTGATATGCCTACCAATCATATCCCTACCGCCTGGACGTTTACCCTTTTAATATCCTCAATTTCATCTTTTGACAGTTTGGCTGCTAGAAATCTGCGGTCCAGCTACCGAGCTCGGTATATACCCAGGGGCGAAATGCAACGCGCTGCTGGCTAGAGATGATGAACGCGAGCGATAGTCTGACATGCTATTCCGCAGAGACTTCCTGGTGGTAGACAGACTGCGAGACTATATTGCGGCAACTTGCTGCCTCAACCTATAGCTCACGCTATTCGACCAACCATTGAATCACCAGCATGGATGGAGCCACGACCAGTTCTATTTTCACTAGTTGAAGAAGGCTTTCTCAAACTGTTAGCCTTTGATTAAGTACGACCAGTTGACTGATATCTTACTCGCCTCGCTTGCTGTTCAGTGGGTATTCTCACTTCTTAGCTTACTTTCTCGCCCCTTAAATGGCGTCTTGAGTACTTGAATTCTTTTCCCGCCAACCGATCTCAAACTTCTCTACCAAACAAGCCGTACCTCCTGACTCACTAACTACATCATGTAAGCCCAGTCCCTTATCACCCGCTATCTACGGCCGGCACCTAGAGAGAAAATTAACATAGACATAATAACGTCTAGAATGGAGGACTATCATCAATTCAAAAATCAGTACCTTAATGTCTCGGCCTGAAGACGTTTCTCAAGAACAGAAAGTTATACTCAAGACTTACGTCCAGGCTATTGAGAAATACACCGACCCTAAAGAGGATGTGACCGATGATGAACTCAACACATCTTCAAGAAAAGTGTTTAGCCGCTGGACAACAGCAGACTCACATAAAACACCATCAAGGAAGATTGCGCAAGCAACGTTCGGGAACACAGCTGTAAAAGTAGGCGTTCTTACGAAAGACCTTACGACTCGCAAAGCCTCGAGAAAAATCCGTTATCTTCGTTACCGTTTTCGACTAGGAGAAATACAGGAGGAACCTGCTGGTTCCCAACAAATGCCTGAAAGAAGGGCTGGCGCATCTGTGGACAGGAGGAAAAACGTGGGTGGAAATCTCCAGGTCGTTGATGGCAAGGGTCGGATTGTCTCTTTGGATCAAAAAAACTTTTCTAATGACGGTATGAGCCGGGAGGTCACACGCTTCCTGGTCTGAGGAAGTGGGATAACTACCATTTCTAGAAAGTCCACCAATTCAATGTTCTTTTAGCCATCTACCTTGCGCGAAACCTGTTAGCTCAAGGGGCGAAAGGGGGCCCGTGGGCGAGGAGACCCTGGAGCCATGGAGCGGCCGAATATTCCATTCTAGTGCTCCTCGTTAAAAGAGATAGTATCTTGCTTACATATAAACAGATAACGGGGTTTTTAGTATTGGAAGTGGGTGCCATAGTTCATGTAACATCGTAACTCTCATAGAACCTACAAGCCTCGGTGAGATGATTTGAGTAGATAGTGTCATGATAAGATATAATATTTGACAATTCCATTTCAGTCTAGTGTGTACTTCGCATTATTTGTAATAATAGGGGTAAATAGTTGAATAGTAGAAGCTATATCATTCCTGCGTAAACGACACAAAGGACATGGAGATCCTTATATAATGTTCTCAAGGCCGCTACATCCTATCCCTTATTTACAAGGACAAGTCCAAGGATATGCCCAAGGATGAGCCTAGAAAACAGAGCTAAGTGTAGGCTTATGGATTAGTAACGATAATTAACCAGAGGGTAGTTCATCTACTTACCGATCAAACATGAGAGATCCTAAGGGCTATCGTAAGGCGCCCCAGAAGCGAATATAAAAACTCATTCCCGCTCGGACTCACGAACTGTCTGGTTTTTGTCCGTGGACAATATAGCTAGACAAACGCGATAGTTAGTAACAGCCACAACATAGGATGAGGCAAGTATATAGACGTACAAGTCGAAATATGCATGGATTTTACGGTTCCTCAGATCTTCCCGTGCCTTCGCCAGCAGAACCTGAATCTCCTTTTGCGGCCAACCCTTCTTAATTAACGGCAAGTTTGCCATCCCCCCTAGCCCCTCAAGGTGCTGGAGCACACAAAGTGCACCCACGGTCTTCAAACGTTTATCTTTCGGCCACGTCCCAAGAGGCACTTTAATTTTCTAACCGACTACGTTAGTATTGATAAGAGCGGCGAGAAGATAAAGAAGGGATAGAAACCTGAGTGGTGATGTTGATAAACCCAGCTTCTTTCAGCCAACCACCACACTGGGCGCCTGGGTTGGAGTTGATTCCTATCTCCACGAATGCGTCTTTCACCGTTTCTTGGAGCATAAATATATGGGTCCCTTTTAAGGTACCGTCGTCACTGCGAATCGTGCCGTCCCAATCTTGGAATTCGACCCATCCGCCAGGTTTGGTACAGCTAACGGTATGTATGGTTAGTCGGGCAGTCATGACATGTAACGAGATGCTACTGTACCTGAAAGCCTGCCGTGTTAACTTCGGCCAGTCTCTGATGGAAGCGATTAAAAACCGGCCGTGAATGTAGTCAAAAGGTGAACTTTCGTAACCCCATTCATCCTCAACGTCATCGACGAAGAATTTCAAATTTGGAGGTACTCTGTTGCATGTTAGCATGAAATGCCGGCGAGAGTTCGGTACCCTCTTACAAGGAAGGCTGAGTTGGACTCAGATCATTTCCAATAACCTGAAACAGGTTGTTAGTCACCGGCACTATAAATTCAAGGATCAAGAATGTACCTCTGCAGATGGATATTTATCCGCTTGATAAGAGCCATGTTAACCAAACCGTAGCGTACATGCTTCTGGAGCACATTTACCAAAACAGATTGCCCACTATACGAAGTCGTTAGTAGAGTAACAGTAAAGTCACAGTAAACACGAAAAGGGACGACTTACAATTCCCGTCCCAGTGCATAAATCCAGCACTCGTTGAGGGTTATCGCCAATGGGGGCCATATGAAGCCGCCCATGTAAAAGCACATCAATCAGCGCATGATGCATATCGAGTCTCTCGCTCTCTTGTTCATCATTCGGAAATAAGTATTCTGCAGGTCTGTTAGATAGATTAACGAAAAGGTCTCTTGCATAACTCACTGCCTTGACGATATGCATGGTATCTACGGCCATGTACAACGGGATAATCGACAACACTAGACGTTATGGAGCTGGAGTATTTCGACCTCCAAGCCGGTTAGACAGGCTGCATATGTTGCACTGCATGAGAAGCGGGAATATGCATACAGCTCATCGTCATAGTCGCTTTCATGCTGGGGGGCATAAGTTCGTCAGTTTGGGATGCAACTTGAGCGATAACAAGGTCGCTAACACGCACATCGTCGTCAACTTCCAGCGGCGAAGAGGCCGTTGGGCTATTCGTATTTTCCACTACTGCAGCCGGGCTTGTCTCCTTACGAACGTCCTCAGACTCCCTTTTCGACTCCATAATTCCGGGGACTTTGGGGTTGTGGGGATGGTGTCTTTCTGCGGCTGGAGACAATCACAATGGGGATAAAAAGACAGCGAAAACAGAATTTTCGGCGTCAAGTCGTTAAGTTATGGGATAAGGAGTTATACTTCTGCAACCGAGGATCGCATGGACTCTGCATCAGAGCGCGGGAAGACGAGTTCCAAGCGCCCTCCCATGCAGACGCCACATGGCGAGGGAGCAAAGGGTGTCCAGAGTCGAGGGAGATGGATCGGATGATGCAATGAAGGAGTCTATACAGTTTGATCGGGTTCCAGCCTGTTATTGTTCTATATTCATATTTTCTTTGTCTGGAGATATAGTATAAGTTTGCGCAAGGCTTAGCATCCATGGTCGCGGCTAGCGCTTTTGCTTCCACTACGAACCTGGTACTTATGGCGGTTAATATATGTACATTCTCGGGGCCAAGGGACGGACGGAGTTGTGTCTCTCTCCGAAGGACTCGGCACAGTCCGTAGTAATCTCCTGGCATTGGCTCCCGAACATGAACGGCGGAGGGCGGAGGATGCAGTGCCCTCTATCCAGGGGGAAGGATGGACAAGTGTTTTCTCCATCGCCCGTAAAAAGAAACGAGCGAAGGATTCCGTCATTGCATCGGTTACATCGCCGTCCCGTTGATCAGTAACTATAACACAGCTTTTATAGCCGTCGAGGGTCTGGTTGATGCTGTTTTGTTGGCCCTAACCATCCTCAATACGGATTATACGGATAGCCTAGCTAGTGTACTTCGTGTTATTATAAGGCTGTTTCTCCCGTCAATGGACAAGCCACACGTATCATCTTGGGCAGCCCTCGACGTCCGTGTGCAGAAAATGGTCATGGGCCAGCACGGCAAGCCAGCATCGGGCCAGGCAGACTGGTCTAGGAACATCTGCTTGAGCCGCTTCGTATCATTCCCAGTTATCCGGACCCAGGAGACAGGCGAGAGACAAGGGAGCAGGAAGAAGGAAGAAAGACGTTCTCACAGCCCCGAGTTCGACCTGATAGGAGCCAAGTTAGCGAAAGTGTTTATTTATAGTTGGAGCCCAGCATTTTATCCTATACTTTGGCGAGACAGCGAGCTCCACGGCCAGTCAAAGTCAAGTCTCTCTCCTGAAAGTCCCTTCATGGCGACCTGATAGGGCTGTAGTCGCGGGACGAAGCAGGTTGAGTTGACCTGATATCATCCCCATCGATCCACGAACCCCCCTTATCATTAAAAGCGCTGGCCATCTCGAGTTTCATTCCAGGGATCTCGCCAGGGACAAGAGATTGAGCAGTAAAAGAATAGAAGAGTAAGAGAGTAAAAGAGTCGGTTCC
Source organism: Arthroderma sp. PD_2 (assembly GCA_032989685.1). Classification (NCBI taxonomy): domain Eukaryota; kingdom Fungi; phylum Ascomycota; class Eurotiomycetes; order Onygenales; family Arthrodermataceae; genus Arthroderma; species Arthroderma sp. PD_2. Next base: position 11,710 of record JANTQJ010000394.1, read on the forward strand.
TGGAGGCTCGATTCCTTGACTCCCCTGCATCGCCGCAATGCTTGTTTTTCTTTTCCCAGTTGAATATTCCCATATTATTATATCTGCGACCGGGCTGTAACAGCGGCTCAGACGGCCAGCACAGTTCGTTCCCTGCCACTGTCGCCAAAGTAGGTTTCCACGATGCGGTGGCGTTCGGTGCAAATAAATGTAATTGGTATTCGGATAGAAAGTCAAGAGCTTCAAACCCGCCAAAAAACGTATCGTGCTGTGCATCTCAAAGATATATCATAGATACAGTCTCTCTCTCTTCTTCGTACGGAGTACATCTTCGTTGGTTCCTCTTTTATCTTCCATTTGCTGTCTGTGTCGCTGTGTTCAGTGTTCGCGCCGTAGCCGCCGTCCACTTCGGCCTATTTTTCTTCTTCCTCTCGACGTCTTCCTTGCGATCGCGATTACGATCTCAACCACCCTTTTTTCCGGCCTTACTGCGTTGACAGCTCGAGTGGCAAAGACGTGTGAGATGATCTTCTAGCAGCTGTATCCGTCAAGCACGTCTCGTATTTCTCTTCACCAGCTGTCGATCAACCCCCTTCCCGCCCGTCGGCCAACGCAACGCGAGAGAGGAGAAGAAGAAAAAGAAGAAGAAGAAGCAAGATAAAAAGAGAGGCACGGAACGGACGATGGCAGACTATCGCTCGCCCGCCTACAAGTCTCCTCCCCGCAAGCCGGTGCCAGGCAATGCCGGATTCCAGTTTCACACTCTCGACAGCAACAGCTCCCTCCCACCAGCCGCCCCGTCGCAGGCCAGCAGCGCCAGACCAGGCAGTGCTCAGTATCGTCCTCGAACCGCGAGCTCTTCCTTCTTGCCCATCGACATGCAGCCCCTGAGAGAGTCGACGGCGGGATACCCGCAGCAGCATCACCGTCAGTACCAGCAACACCAACTCCATCACCCGCAGCAACTACCGCCGCCTCAGCAACAGCAGCAGTTCCATCACCAGCAGCAGTTACAACAACCACAACAACAGTACCCCCAGCAACAGCAACTCCGAGCACAGTATGGCGTCGCCCCGCCGTCTCGCAGAGCCTCGAATGCTACGACATGCACTACATCCACAGGCGGCGGGAACGCGCCTCCATCCCGCAAGATGAGCCAGATGAGTGCCGATATCAGATACAGCACCTCCTCCCAGCGGCCCCAGGTCAGCTATGTCGCTCTCCTGCGCAAACAGAAAGCCACCGTATGGTGTGATCGAGCCCAAGCCGAGGATCCCCGCCTCATCGCCCAACGCCGTGCTGCCAAACAGCGAGCTCTGTTGGACGTTCACGGCGGCTCGTCCACACGCAGCAGCACCCTTATCAGCGGAGGAAAGATCAGACACAGCGGTACCGGCCGGTCTGTAAGCTACGGTACAAGCACAATGGTCGGCACCGGCGTCCCCTTGCGATTGAGCGCGAACGAAGTCGGAGGGGCAGACGATGAGTTTGACGATCGCATAGACGTTGGCGGGCAGCAGGTACATCGACGTACGGGAAGCGGAAGAAGTTCGACGGCCAGTAATCGTGTATCTGCTGCATATCAGCGGGCCCAGCAGACTCGGCTGAGCAGTAGCAGCAGTGCGAATAATACCCCTCCAAACGCGGATATACCAGACATCATAGAGACGCCTGCTGCTCCGCTGGAGAATATCAAGGATGAAGACTTTTTGAAGACGCCTAATCGATCGCCGGCTAATGTCTCGGATCAACGTCCGACGACGTCACATAGCGAGGAAGAGGACGAGTTCGGGAAGATTACCGAGATGGCTGCTCCCACTGGCATGTCGACAGCTATGCAGAAACGCAAGGTCGCGGACGATCTCAAACGACGGGGTAGCGTCGACGAGCGGACGTCGACTATGACGGGCGTGAGGCTTTTCGTTGCCAATCCTGATTTAAGCGACTGATACCCAGATGCTACATTTCCATAGACAATTCAACCCATGAGTCTGGTCTGGAGAACCTGGAGTTTATCCAACCTTCTATATTGATTGTCTTTCTGCTTCTTCTTCTTCTTCTTTGACCACGGATACTTGACTCTTTATGCTCGTTTTTACAATTCTTTCTTTCGAGATACAGTTGTTTCCGTTCTTGCATGGCCTTATTTTACTGCTTTTGTTTTCGATATAAGGTTAACATCCTGAAAGACTGCTGAATTCCGGCGTTATCGCCCTGCCGCACCGCCCCAAAAAAAAATCTATTAATGCTTAATTCATGTTTATAGCACTGTTAGTCAGTAATACAAACTTGTATACATGCAAAAGAATAGAAAAAAAAGAAAAGAAAAAGCAGGCCGAACTCAGAGCTTCGCCCCGGCAACCTTAACTCTAACAAGAGCTCCGTGATGTACATCAAAATCCTTTCCTCGCTGCCACCCGAGCCAGTTCTTCAACGTCTCTTCGCCTCCGCTGCCTGGATGTATCCCGCCGCCAGACCATCCTCCATCATCGGCGGCGATGTCCAGGCCAGGTGTGTCGGATAACCCAACCACAGGCCTTTGATCGTATCCTTCCTTCTCAAGCTCTTCCATCGTCAGCACCGGCGTGGCACACGCATCAGTCCCATCGAAGATAGCCGCCCATTCATTCCTGGTCTTCTCTTTGAATTTCTTCTCAAATACTGCACGCATATACGGCCAATTCTCAGGATCTTGTCTTGCCTCATTCGAGCCGGAAGGAAACACGTCTTTCTCTTCTAGACCCAACCCACGCAACAAGGCAGCATAGAACTGAGGCTCTAATGCTCCCACGGCAAAATAGTTCCCTTTATCTTTGGTCTCGTATGTGTCGTAATACGGACACCCCCCATCAAGCACATTAGTACCCCTAGGCCTATCCCACATCGGAGTCTGCCTCGCAAGACGAGGGAAGGTAGCCAAATAGGCCGACCCATCAACCATATTGGCATTCACAACCTGCCCTTTACCCGTAGTCTGACGTGCCAAAAGGGCAAGCAATATACCTTGAAAACAAACCGCTCCACCACCAGCGAAATCGCCCAGTATATTTCCGGGAGGGTATGGCTTTTCACCTTCCCGTCCTAGTAGGGATAGAGCCCCCGAGACAGCAATGTAGTTTATATCATGGCCGGCCATGTCTTTATATTTCCCATCGCGGCGGAACCCAGTCATGCGCGCGACGATTAGTCGAGGGTTATGCTTTAGTAGCAATGTGGTAGGACATAGTCCTAGCTTCTCCAGTACTCCAGGACGATAGGGATCAATCAATACATCGGCTTTAGACAGTAGAGAAAGCAGAACAGCCTTTGAAGCGGGGGCTTTGAGGTCGAGGCTGATGGACGTTTTATGTCGTGTCAGTGCATCGACTGTGGGCGGAGGAGGTGCCTTGGATTGCGAATGGGCTCTGGGATGAGGCCTATCAATTCGTACCACTGATGCACCATAGTCACTGAGCATAAGACCAGCAAATGGTCCTATTGAGAAATGTTAGATAATACTACATCAAATTAAATCGAGCAATCTATACCTAAACTGACCTGGAGCTAAACCAGAGAGCTCAACAACGCGTATCCCTTGCAACGGCGTTAAAGGAGCTGTCATTTTCAGATGGCTCCAACAGGTATTAGCCCTGGTTTATCAGAAACCCGAATAAATCACTCCAGGGAATAAAGAGTAACCCATCTTCCCCCATAAGTTGCTTCGTCAAAGATCGCGATCAGATAACGAAAAGAGCCGAGCTCGGGCCGTCAAGTTTGAGCCGAGGTAAATCACGTGCTCAGTTGCCATGGTGATTGATAAGATCTAGATAAGAACAATATGAACAAGGAGAGAGAGAGAGGTTAAGGTAGATTCGAATTGGCGAACGAAGTGATAATTCCCTTTGATAAACGCTTCGAATTCTACGTACACAAGACTAACCAATGACCAAGCCATACCTGCCTTTGCCTGGTGTCACTTTGAAATTCCATTTTACCCCTTTCAGCTCCTCTCTCTCGGTGAAGATAACAGAAGTATGGCCTGATGGGGGGCTGAGTGATGCTGCCACCGCCCTTGCATTGGTTGGAGGCTCTATCCAGTCGTTCTCTACAGGAGAAATGTCAAACTGTAAGATCAACATGGTTATCAGAGCGAGAATTTCCCCAGTAGCAAAATGGCGGCCAGCGCACATATGGGGAGAAGCCCCGAACGACATGAACGCCGAAGCTTTGTTCCTTTTCGCCCCTGAAGCTAGAAAGTTTTGAGGGTTGAAAACGTCAGTGTCGGGGCCCCATGTTGATTCACTTCTGTTAATAACTGCAGCCGGCATCACTAAAATTGAGCCGGCTTTGACGAGATATGAATTGTCTAACATGGTGTCTTCGTATATCAAGCGGAGTTGGGCCGAATTAGATCGAATTCGAAGGGTTTCCTGGAACGAGGCTAGTAGAAGGGGGCAGCCCTCTTGAACGTCTGCTAGATCAACCGTGTAGACGCCTTCTGGGCTAATAGACAAAGCGTTCGCGCAAATCTCGTCCCGAATCTCTTCGACTAGTTTTGGGCGTGAGAATATGTCGAATATCACCCAAAAGCCAGAGGGGACTGTATTCGAGAGTAGCCCAATGCCCATGACTACTTCAAGCCGAGCAATATCCTCCAAAGCTGCTCCACCATTGTCCTGTGTTTTCCATCGCATGTATGACAATTCGGACGAGTTTAGATGGCCGCCAGATTTGTAGTACTGGAGAAAGGCCTGCGTGAGATGTTCTCGCCCTTCCCAAGCTTTCCGTGCAATCAGCCAGGGTGCAAAGTCCATCATGAGAGAGCTGAGGTTCTTTTCGATCTCCCTACACGTCCAATTAGCTCCAACGACATTTTAAAGAGCCTGAAGGCCTCGAGCCTACCAGTAGGCATCGCGGGCATCACTTTGCCTATACGGATTGAGTGTCCCATAAACTGCATCTGTGGTTGCAACTGTCATTGCGAGACGGCACCAATCATAGAGATTGACTGCGCTATGGTTCGACTTCAGCTCTTGGACGTTCGTATGCAGACTACCAATCATCGTTTCGTTCATCTGGTCTAGACCTTTGCCTTGAAGGGTGGGACGCAATGCAGCGACTGATTGATGCCCAAGCCCTTCACCCTGTGATTCAGTCTCCCGGATACGTTCGAGGCCACG
>JANTQJ010000395.1:0-16756 GCA_032989685.1 Arthroderma sp. PD_2
GGTTGACGGTGTGGGTGAAGGTCAAAAATCGACGAAGGAGGAAATGTATAAACAAGAAGAAAAAGCCAAGGAAAAAGCCGGAAGATGACATAATCACGAGTTCTTCCGAGATATTTTTCCGGCTCCGAAGAAGTTGTTTACAAACTTCCTATTCGGGAACTTGAGCTTCGGCTTCCTCGTTGCCCGGCCAAAAGGTTGCAATCACGAAGTAAACAGTCTTTCGACCAGACTTCCCCGAGACTTGCGACACTTGCGACACTTGCATGCGATATCTTGTTAGCAGTTTACTTCTTTCTATGCTGTATCTGTTTGTTTCAGCGGTTATCTATTGTTTGTCGTCTTGTCTTTTTACCATCGAACCCGTTTTTCCGTTGCGCAATTCGAACATAATACTTCCCCAGGATACCCTCTCCCCTGTATACTCAGATTGAACATCGTCTGCCCCCTCTACCTTTCGACTCGCTTTCCCTATGCAACCTGGCAATCGACACTAGCAATGGAGCCACTCTCTCCAAGATCAACAAATATTCCACCAAAACCAAAAGTCGAACTGACAAAAAAGCCTTCAATCAAGAATAATCCAGCGCAAAAATCAGCGCCGCATAGGCATCATGCAACACCACCGCCTCCCCAGGTTATGGAGCCTGGCGCCTATGGAGAGGAGTACCAGACCGGTGGCTTCCTGGGAAAGGGCGGGTTCGCTGTCTGCTATGAAGGAAAACTGGCAAGAAACGGCCGGGTCTTTGCGATGAAAGTAGTGAAGTCGGAGATGCCGCAAAAGAAGATGGAGGAAAAGGTATGCACCCTCTTCAAAATAACAAGGGGAATGAATCATATGTTCTAATGGCGATTTACATTACCAGTTCCGAACAGAGCTTCAAATTCACTCCAAGATGAGGCACCCGAACATTGTTACCTTCCATCGAGCGTTCGCTTTTCAGAAGAACATATATGTGGTACTCGAACTTTGCCCCAACGGATCGGTGATGGACATGGTAAAGAAAAGAAAGTTTTTAAGTCTTCCAGAGGTCCGAAGGTTCATGATACAACTTTGTGGTGCGGTGAAATATCTGCACAAGCGACATGTTGCTCATCGTGATCTGAAAATGGGAAACCTATTTCTCGACCAAGGCATGAATATCAAAGTAGGTGACTTTGGGTTGGCTGCCTTGATGCTGAGTGAGAAGGACGAGAAGAGGAGAAAAACACTTTGCGGAACGCCCAACTATATTGCACCAGAGGTGTTGGATAAAAGCAAGGGGGGGCACAATCAAAAAGTGGATATATGGTCTCTAGGTGTTATTTTGTGAGTGATGCCAGTCTTCTTCACCTTGGAGTCGTGCGCTAATCAAACTCTCGACTGGATTTAGCTTTGCCATGCTCACAGGTTTCCCACCCTTCCAATCCAAGACACAGGAAGAGATCTATAAGAAAGTGAAGTCACTTAGTTACGACTGGCCAGTTGACACTGAGAGTGCAAACTACATCCCTGAGGAGGCAAAAGATCTTGTCACCGCATGTTTGAACTTGGCTGAGGAGAGGCGACCAAATCCAGATCAGATAGTGGATCATGCATTCTTCAACATGTATCCCGGATGCATTCCCCGCGAACTAGACCCTGAATCCCGTACCTCGATTCCGCACTGGATAAAAAAGGAGAGTCCCCGAGGAGACAAAACAGCCCCAGGATACAGCTTGGAGTATGATCCCACATATAGAAAGTTGGTATCTCATGTCACAAATTCGAACCAAAGGTACACCGTATGCAAGAACATATTTTACGCGGAATGTGGCGTTGGAAAGAGAAGCTCTGGTGAAGTACGAAAATCGGCTGGAAAACGCTGTGGAAAGTCTGCCTTTGCAGAATGCCTTACAGAAGAAGAGCGCGGCCTTCAGCCCGTTATGCCACTTCCGACAGACAGGGTCTACAGCTACTATATCGATAACGGGAAGGACTGGAGTATCGAGGAAACAGGGCTGGAAAATGAACTGCAGGAGGAGGACGAGGATGGGAACGGCGCCGTCCGTGACCGACAGGGCACTTTGACAAAATCAAAAGCCGCAATGATAGCTAGGACAGAGATTGCATTAGCTGCCCAGCTTAATCGGCGAGAGTCAGCGCCGAAAAACCACGCTGCTGCTCTCCGCCAACAGGCAATTGCACCCCGAGAAGTAGTAAGGGATACTTTGTCCAGCAACCCTACACAAACAGCTCCACTGGCTACAGATAATTCTACGAAGGAAAAGAATCCAGCAATCAGAAGCACTCGGAATCTGCTCAGTGAACGGCCAATTCGTACCAGATCCCAAACCGCACAGGCTTATCATGAGTCCCTGCGTGAAAAGAAGCGCGCACCCATTGCATCTTTGCCAAAATCAAACTCCACACAAGCTGTCCTGAGTACTAGCTCTAGCAGGAATGCCCCCAATGCGACACGCGCACCCACATTGGCGATTCGCGATATGGTTCAGGAGTACATGGTCGGAGAACCGGTCAAATCCAGGGAAATGGAGCCTCACCGAGACGTTGAAGCCGGTCGTATGGGAACTCTACGAGCTGATCCCCGCGTGGCTTCGCGGCATCAACAAATTCAAGCTCCAACTACTACTACTATAGGGGACACTGTAACTCGCTCCCGCTCACACAAACCGAACGGCAGTATCAGTAGGTCTGCAACCTCGTCGTCCACTACATCTGGTGGCGGCAGCGGCAGCAAATCACGCTCTGCGTTAGGCTCTGGTGCGCTAATCCTACCGGAGGATCAGTCGGATATCATGCCTAAGTCAAGTGTTCAAGAGGTTATGGCAGATCTGCGGATATACCAGTCTGTCCTCCGCCAGAATCCACCCCAAAGTTCACTTAGAAGCTCAAGACAACGCGGTCTCCAACCTCAGCCATCCTCTCAGGCTGGTGCACACCCATATGTTGTGAAATGGGTTGACTACACAAACCGATATGGAATTGCGTACGTTCTTGACGAAGGAAGTGTTGGCTGTGTTTTCAGGGGTGAGAATGGCCATCCTGCAACCGGAGTAGTAGTCAGAGATGGCGAAAGTCACCTTCGACTAAAAGCACGCGCAAAAGGAGATCCAGAGAGTGCGGCACCTTATTCAGAAGTTGATCAGTTGGTCCCAAGAGATGGCCAACCCGTTGAATTTTACGAAAATGCAGAGATCAATCCAAGCGGCTATGCAACAGGAACCGTCAGGAGGGCACTCCTCCCCGCCCGAACGTTTGAGACGAGACGGTCGAGCCCTGATAAACCAGCGAACGTTCTTTGCACAGTCCGGAGCGCTGAGAAGGCGAACCGTGTCAGGCTAGTGGATCAGTTCGGCAAGTACATGGTCGGATCACTAGGCAGAGGCGCCATTGAGCCAACTAAGTCGAAAAGCAGCAGCCAATTTATCAAATTTTATCAAAGACTAGGGAATGTTGGTGTTTGGGGTTTTGGGGATGGCGCGTTCCAGGTGAGACCTATCTGTCGACGATGATGAGAGACTCGTCGATTCGCTAATTTAGTATATTTGCAGTTTAATTTCCCTGATCACACCAAGCTCGTCCTTTATCTTCCCGAGCAGAGACCAACTAACACATCCGATTTGGCCAACGCATGTCGGATAGACTTCTATCACCTTTCACCATCGGCAGCCAGATACCTAAACGCAAAAGGGAGAATGCATCCAAGTGGTTTTGACACCAGGACTGTCATATCGGAACCTGCCTCTGCCTACTTATCTTCAATCTCCGGCCTCCCTACCAAGGTTCCTGGTATCAGTTCCGAGCGATTCAGAGACATTCTGGAAGCGAACTCTTTCCCTAAGAAACTTGAATTTATCGTCACTGTAATCGAGTGCTGGGCTAGAAACGAAAGGCTAGGAGGAAGGGTTTCCGTACCAGCATCCTCAACGAATGGCTCCACTCTACCCAAGTCGACAACTCTGGGCTCCATGTCCTCTACGTCTGATGTCAATGATCCTATAAAATGCACTTCCGCGGATCTTTTCTGGGATGGAGCTCAAGAGAAATCATGGGCTAGCGCTGCCGGGAGCAAGTTTGTTTGGGTTTCGGTTGGAGCGCAGGGCGGAGATGGTGATTATATGTCTGTCAAGCTTCAGGCGAACGAGGTAGGGGAAGTTGAGTGTGTTGGTGTAGAAGGAAATCCGCAACTTGGTGACCAGCTACGAAGACTGACCTGACACTACCGCAATATCGACGATGTCATAAGGGGTAGAGCCTTCGATTTATCGTCCCCCCGTCCGTCTGCAACTTGATTCCTCTCGACCTGATTGTGCTTCACCGGCGTCACTGTTTGTTTTGCTACTTGTTTGCTCTGCATTTGTTTCATCTAACGAATTTACGACTCCTGCCTGTCACTCTTTTGGTTTTCCTGGAGCGAAATACCCTACAATGCGTCGCATGTGAATTTAGCTTTCCTTTTCTCTTCAAGCATAATTATTTATCTACTGGGTGTAAAATCCTTTTTTACTTCTTAAAGGCTCAACCAGAATCAAGTCCCTCCACGTTTGCTAGCTTGTCAGCCGGAGTTGTAGTCGTCTTCTCACCACCCGCCGAATCCATCCAGTCCTTTCTACTAATAGCATACAACACCTCACCAAGCTCAGTCCCAGGGAGCGGATCGTCGAATTCCACATAGAATGTTTTCACATATCTCATGCCACATTTCTCCATCACACGGCGGGACCGGGAATTGACAAACATCGTCTCGGCCTCAATGAGGGTTACATCTGGAAATCCAAAGGCATGATTGATTAGTGCTCGACTCCCTTCGGTAGCCAACCCTTCGCCCCAGAAGTTGCGACGTAGCCTATAACCGAGCATCAGCCGTACACCTTCTTGATGGGATGAAGCCTTTGCTGTGATTCCACCGTCAGAGCCCTCGGCCATTTCATTCCCATCGCAAGGGTGTTCGGCCCGTTCAGGTACATCAAGACAAAACCAGCCGATGAATTCCATCCCATCCGTGGTAACAGTTTCGGCTATCCACCGACCAAACCTGGAGCTGGTATTGTAGGCTTGGATGATTCGCTGCACTTCTTCTTCCACCATTTTTCTGGTTGGCGGGCTATCATCGATATATTCCATTACCCCGTCATCGCCGTTGAGCATACAAAGCAAGTTGGCGTCGCCTGGTTCGAACTGGCGAAGTCGAATACGAGGAGTTGATAGAAATGGTGAGGTAGCTTTGTCCATGACTTCTTTCTGTCCGGAGTAAAGTAACTAGTTATGTTGGGGGTCGGAGGGCTCAATATACGTAGGAAGACAGCACAGGAAGTGTTCGATTCAATCTCCTCACTTTAACTATCTATTCAATTTAAGGGAATTGAGTATCATGACTCAGTTACAAACTTCCCTGTCTGCATAGAAGACTAAATATTTGACTCATCAGACAACAGGCGTTAGATATCATGAAAACGCCCAATGTTGCTGAAATGCCCCTATTTGGCAAAATATTTGCAGAAATGCACTTCCTCCACATTTCCTAGCCACATAAATAGAGTAAAGCTCCTGTATTTACAGCACTAAACTAGACGTATGATTCTAATTATTAAAAATCAGGGCATCGTAGTAGATTTTTGCCAGCAGTGCGTCTTGGTCAATTATCTTCTCTCGAGAAACATTTGTTAAGACGGGGCGACGCTTCCGGCAAGAGTTTGAGAGGATGGACAACTCCTTGGCCCCTATTAGCTGATATGTCTATGATTTGAGTGCAATCAGCAAATGATCGAGATTCTGCGATGAAAAATTCTGTGATGAAAAATAATGGAGGGATCGTTTATTTTTCCCACTGTGCCATGAGGTGGGGAATACGCCATCTGGATTCCCCGTCCCTGGAACGATGTAGCTATCGTTCCGCCTGGATTCTGGGGTCAGGCGTGGTGACGATGTGTATGCAAGTACTTACATCCCCTTGACCATACAAACGCAAGCGACTAGTTAGAAGTAGAGTGTCAGCCTTGAACTTCCCCTTAGACGCTGGCAAAAGCAGCATCTCGTACCTTGCCGTCCAATGCCTCCATAGCCCAATATACCCACTCTCACGCCAACATGATCTCCAGCTACGTTCATAAAAACCTTATGGTTCTGCCACTCGGAGGTCTTATCGTATAGCGCGGGCTGTCTTGAATTAAGAAGTGCCGTAGGTAGAGTAATGAACAGTCGTGTGTTAAGTAGGCCATCGTCCGCATGCCAAATGGGCTTAGAAGCTACCTAGGTAGTTTGGAGGGATCCTGGTGGTTTTACCCAATCCAAGATCGGACATAGATAACCCACAGCCTACACCGTTCATTAGGTTGGGGATATTCAAGGTCGCCTTGCACGCTTCCGCGGGAAAATATCGGTAAGTTGATGAGCCTCAATGCTTTGAATGGTCCCTTCTTCGCCGAATTAATGTTGCGAGTGGCACATCATCCTCATCGTAGAATTCTACCTCTTCGTCAACCCCAAAGTCCCCTAGCCGTTCGCCCTCCGAATTTCTCCAACCCTCTTCTCCACTCTCGGATGAGTCCCCATCGTTTGAATCAGAGGTCCCAGCTAACTGTGTATCGTCTCCTTTTTTGATATATCTTTTATGAAAGGACTTTCGACGTTGGACACCGAACTCGCCCTGGTGACGCAAATAGTCCGCTTCCTGCCGTTGGCGGAATGCGTCGACTTCGTCCGCGTTGAAGTTTTCACTCTTACTAAAAAGTATGGTATTGTCTTCTTGAAAATTCCTTGGATGTCGGTGCATTCTATCGGGATCTGGCGGAGGCCAGGTCACAGATGCATCTATGATTGTCAATAAACCTGTGCTGACTGACAACTGGAATGTTCAGGTATAGCATGACGCCGAACACAATAATGACATACCTTCGAATCCGTTGACTTCAAATTCGAGCCCTGTGTTTCGTTTAGGCGTTCGAGAAAATGGCCAAAACCAGCCAATAATCTATTAGGTTTTTGTTAGTACATGAGGTCCTTGGATTTTTCAAAGGACCTAGGGACATCAAACGTTATTGCTTCCACCCATGCCATCTCTGAAATTGTTCCAGATCCCGATGTCGTAAGGAAATTCTTGCCTCTGAATTCGGAATTTAACACCATCTGGGCCATCTAGATAACCGCCAAGGGCTCGTGCTCGTCGAAGGAGGGTCTTGTGTCGTTCAACTTCCCATCCTTCTATGGTGGTTTCATTTGCGCCTAGCATCCACATGCTTCTCATGAATAAAATCAGTAGAGCGAGGAGAACCACGGTGTTGACAACTGAGAGCACAAAAAGATGTCCTAGTTGAGCTAGAGATGGTCCGTAATACTATTATTGAGTGTTAGCTGGGAGTCGATGGCAGGAACAACAAAGACAATAAAACAGAAACCTACACTTGGCAGCTGTCGATTATTCCAAATAACCGCCAAGCGTGTATATAGAAAGCACTCAAGATAGATCATCGAAACGACGGCATAAAATAGAAAACGCATAAAATGTGGAAATGTAAAATGTGAAACGCAGTTGTTTGTCCATGGACAATGGTGGTCCATTTTGGGAATGCATCTTTTCAATAAAATCAGTACGCAATACGCCAAATCCGCTTATCGGAGAGAGATCCTCACCGTCGACACGTTTTGCAATGGTGAGATCTTGGAGGCTTCAACGCCTCGCATTTACGACACCAGCGTTGACGACTACGAGGGTCACGCTCTTCACCATCGAGCGGCATCTTCGCCTGCCCACTCAGGGGTATAGGTGGTTGCCAGTCTTTCGGAATCCTCCCCGGATCTGTCAGGCAAGCCCGCGCATAGCATATCCAAATGCATGCTAACAGCAAGTTGAATTTAATGAGCTCGTTTGTGCCGAGAGGCGCAGGATCAATATAGAGGAACAAATACTGCGAGCTATAAGAAAGAAAGGCTATCAGCAGTATGACAAACGGTACTGCAAGCTGGGATATCCGAAAGTCCGACATCCTTTCCCCTTCAGACAGGATGTTCGAATCTCTGCTTTTCTCCAACTTGTTGATTTGACCAGGAAGTTTATAAGGAGTTTAGGAGTAACTAGCTGATTACGTAAGAACTAGTTTCACCCCAGACGAGGATGGCCTAAATCGGAAACTTGGGACGTCCGTTCTTCAACTCACGAAACAAACGACAAGCTGACTGCGAGGCTTGATACTGGTTACGGCACGACCGAGTTGTATTGCGATAGTCAACTCTAAGATGCCAATTGTCGCTCTAGGGCAATCGGCTATAAGAGCCATCGGTTCTACATCCGCTCTTCCCGACCCTTCATCTGTTGTCAAAGAGCTTCTAGACAACGCTCTGGATGCTGGAGCAACGTCTGTTTCCGTTGAAATTTCTCTCAATACCCTCGATATTATTCAAGTCAAAGACAATGGATCAGGGATACTACCAGATGATCGTTTACTCGCTTGTAAGCGAAATTATACCAGCAAGATCCAGACCAAGGAGGATCTAGCCAGTATCGGTGGGAAATGGTTAGGATTCCGTGGCCAGGCGCTCGCCAGCATAGCTGAAATGAGTGACGCTTTGCATATTACCACTCGTGTTAAGGAGGAACAAGTTGCGAGTTTGGTAAAGTTTGGACGTGGTGGTGAACCCCTAAGGCAAGTTCATCACACGCTCATTTCTTACTTATTCTTACATGTCTCCTTGATATCAGCAATATCCCAGTATCTCACCCTATTGGAACAACCGTTCGGGTTTGTGACTTTTTAAAACCGATACCAGTGAGACGACAGACAGCGGGGAAGAACGCAAACAAGTGCATTCTCAACTTGAAAAAGCTACTACATACCTATACAGTAGCACGACCATATACTCGGCTCTCTCTGAGGCTGCTGAAATCCAAGGATAATGGCTGGGTTTATGCACCGAACGCAGAGCCCTCCGTCCGTGATGCAATTTCTAAGATGATTGGTCCGGCGGTAGTCGCCAATTGTGTTTCCAAAAGTTTCTCATCCTCAATTCCCAAAGCACTAAATGGCTCGGATATTGTAACAGACGGTGATGATACATATCGTATTCATATCTCGACAATAATACCCAATCCGAGCACAGGTACGCTCAAACTTCAGGTTCTATACATAACCATGCTAAAAATCTACCAGATTTGTCCGCGGTCAATCACAAGGGTCAATATGTGGTTATTGACGGCCGACCAATGTCGACATCTAGGGGCTTCGGAATAGAAGTCTTTCGACGATTCAAATTATCTTTACGACAAGCAATAGACGGGGATACATCAATTGCCGACCCTTTCATGTTTATATCCTTAGATTGCCCTCCTGGTATTTATGACATCAATATCGAATCATCCAAGGATGACGCCCTATTTGAGAATCCGCAGGCAGTTCTCTTCATTATTGAGACTTTTTTCAAGGGAATTTACTGTACAGTAGTTCCCAATTCCCACGCTGTACGCCCTACTGAGGATGATCAACCCCCGTCTACTACCAATCCTGCACAGAATAGCTTTTATAATGGTACCAGCGGCACAGAATGTAACCAAACGGGCTGTGTTTCGCCGGCTGTTACAACATCTGCCCCCTTATCATGTCCAGGGACACTATCTCTTCCTCCTGCTATTCAGCTTCGCGACCCAGACTCTCAGCTTCTGACTCCAGGCCGTGACACCACATCGCCAAGCAAACTGTTTTCAACAGGTAGTCCTAGTTACAGAAATAAGGCCCAGATGAGGCAAGCACCGCCTAGGATAGACGCTCAGAAACAACTGTTAACGTTGTCTAAGAGGGACTCAAATGCAGATAGTATTAATTCGCGCCAAACAACGCTTCGTTTTGTTAACCGCCCATCACCAAACAATTCGGAAGGTCGCATTGACACGAGACACGCCCAGCTAAGATATGGGCTAGATATTGACGAAAGTGAGGTAAACGAATCCATTGTTTCAGACGACCTTACAATTGCAATGCATGAGCGTTTCGGCGCCCGTGAGGCCATCTCAACTCAAAGACCCAGTATCGATGTTTCCCAAGTTGATAACTCTCGCCTACATACGCCCACTAGAATTGTAACAAGGAGTCCCGAAGGATTTCATGCATTACGACCGCAAACCCCGCCAGTTTCCCTAGCGAACGTCAGTCACGTAACTAAGGGCCCCGAAAATTTGAAGATCGCACGTTCTATGGTACCGTTACCACAAAATCAAAACATTGATAATGCAAAAGTAGTCTATGGTCAAGTGCCTCCTAGGATAAGGACCAGTCCATCACGAACGAACGGATTGGAATGCGTGTCGGTGGAAGATTCAGCATGTGACATTCCAATTACATGCAGCCACAGCATCAGCGACTTCTCGAATTCAGTAAAGAAACTAATCGAGACAGACAATTATATGAAGTCAGGGACTATCGTGGCAGCATTTTTGCAATCCAGCTCGAAGAGCGAAATCACCAACTATTGGACTAGAAGGCTTGATGCCTTGGTCAAGCAACCTTCATTTCGACTTTGGTTTGGTGGTGTGGATTCAACTTTCCACTTTGATATCCCACATGCTCTCAGGGTAAATATGTGGCAGAGCCATGGGTGATGTCATTTCCTTTCATGCATTGCATCCCACATTCTACAAAGTTAACGGGCGAAGATAAAGTTGCCCCCGCCATGTCCAAGGCTATATAGCTCTCAAAGAAATGCGGCGATTTCACATGCTCCTTTTATTACTTGCAGCTACTGATATATTTCTATAAGTTATCCAGCAACTTCCAGCGTGCTATCCCATTCTATCGAATATGCTGCTGCTCGCATGTGATGAGCGAGGTTATTACGCTCTACATAGTTAGATGGACAAGGTATAAAACCTGGGAAATTCAATAATCTCTCTCCAAAAAGCTAATCGGCATCTACTGGGTTGAGTGCGCCGTGTATAAAATTTCTTTTAACGTCTATTCCTTCCGCTGATCCAACCTTCCAGGAAATTCCCTTCTTTAGCCCTCAACAGGCTCATCAAGGGTAAATTAATGCTAAGGAATATTCAAAATTACTCATACTGAATATTACTATTATTTTATTCCTGTCTCTGGATCATATTCATTTTCATCCCCACTCGACCACCAACAAGCCCCTTGTCTCCAGCCCGAATACGACTTTTTGCGGGAAGAATCCGTGCCATGTGGAACAGCCATCAAATTTCCGATGCGAATCACCCGACATATCCCGCCTGTCTGTTTAAAAGGAATTTCTACAGGTGTTTACAGACCTTTCGCCATTTGTTAAAGGTAGTGCTGGGTTGGCCAGCTGCTGAATCTAACCTGCCCGGATCAGTCCGGATATCCCAAGAGTTATAGAACAGATACTACGCAAGGGACAGCATCAAGGGCTGTCTAATTTCGGGATTCAAACACCCAAGTATAATCCATGACTGGTTTTCGGGAAAGTCTAATAGCGCGTATATTTAATAGACGAAGGAAAAGAGGCCAAAATTCGGACCTCGTTACTCGGATATCTTGCCATGCACATATCCACATCATTTACTTAAATATCAAGCAATATCCTAAAAGACCAGCTAGCAATTTGGATCGGGGGCCAAATTGCATTCGCCTTTCCCTTATAGACTTGCTCCTCTTCCTTCTCTGGTTGCTTTTTTTTTACCAATCTCTTCTTCAAATAGCCTGGCTGGCTCCTCGATCTGACCTTCGACCATCATGACAGTGGCAGTTTCACAGCCCATCCAGCAGGGACAAGGGGCGATGCAGACCCCCGTGAAAAAGCAGTGGGCTCAGCCATCGCACCCGTCAGCGATTCGAGTAATCTCGTCCGGGCTGCTCACCTCCAGTACAGATGAAAAAGCGGCATCCTTCTGCCTCGCAGCCGTTGCAGACCGCGATATCCCTGCGAACACGCTGATTGTCAAGAACACATCGACAACCCTGGCAGCTATCAAGGCCTATTCGACTGTTCAAGTGTCGAAGGACCAGCATATCGAGTTGAACTCAGACCTGTTATACTGCAATCACTCATGCGATCCGAACGTGCGGTTTGTTACGTCCACACTCGCTATGGACTCCCACAACGGCCAGGCTGATGCGCCGGTCTCTGGGGCACTGGAGGTATGGAGTGTAAGGGATATATCTGCAGGAGAAGAGTTGCGGTTCTTCTACCCCAGCACTGAATGGGAAATGTCACAGCCATTCCAATGTTCGTGTGGTGCGAAGCAGTGTTTGGAATGGGTTGACGGTGCAAAGAAGACGCCCACGGATGTGCTGCGGAAGTACTGGCTGAGCGACCACATTAGAGAGCTCCTCGATGAGAGAAACGATTGAAACCTATCCGGACAGGCTTATCGGGTGTGACGGAGTTAGAAATGTACTTGAGCCTCCATGAAGAAAAGTTATAGATGAGATGATAGCAATATCATTTGTAAATAAATAAAATCCATCGGAATGTGGAGATGACATCATTTTCGTATCTCTTTTTGTTGCCCAAATCTTCATCGACATTCTTTTTTTCCTCGTCAAATTTATCAATGGAAATTGCTCCTTAAATATCTTATCAAAAGGATCTCCCTTATATCCTGCACCGCGATAGAAGGCGATTAGACGAATATATCTCACCCAGGAAACCAATTCATCCACTCTCCGTAGGGAATTGGACTATTCTCCCATCCTCCTATCCTCCCACTCCCCCGCCATGGCTCCTATTCCCGTCACAATCATAACCGGCTTCCTGGGCTCAGGAAAGACGACAATCCTGCTCAACTTGATCCCGCAGCTCCCTCCAGCATACCGTCTTGCACTGCTAAAGAATGAGTTCGGCGACGTCGCCGTCGACTCACAATTGGCGGCCGCAAACTCCATCTCTGGGGTGCGCGAACTCCTCAACGGGTGCATATGCTGCAACCTCGTCGGCCAGCTAGGCGATGCGCTCATCCAGCTACGGGAAGAGGTGAAGCCTGACCGCATCGTGATCGAGACCAGTGGGAGTGCATTCCCCGCCACGCTTGCAATGGAAGTGAATCGTGTCGCACGCGAGAGGAAAGGCGAGTTCATGCTCGACGGTGTGGTGGCCGTGATTGACGTAGAGAACTGGGAAGGATACGACGATACATCTTATACGGCGAAGCTGCAGGCGAAATATACGGATCTTATTGTGTTCAATAAGTGGGAGCTGGTGTCGGAGCGGCGGTTTGATATCTGTCTTGACCGAGTGGGCGATCTGGATGTCCAGACCGCCTGGGTTAAGTCTGAGAAGGGCAAGGTAGATAAGGATGTCCTGCTGGGGATTGACGGGGCATTGCTGGCGAAGGAGATGAGCGATTCCGATGCTGGTGCTGGACCGGGGCAGCAGAACTCATCTCTCGACATGCTGCTGGTGGACAGAGTGGCAGGAAAGGACGTCCACAAGCATGGCCACGACCACCAGTCTGAAGTTGAGGTTCTATCAATCTCGCTCACGGCGGACTCACAGCCATCGGCATCGCTCGATGAACTCGTCGTTGACACTGCGGCCTTTACGGCGTTTCTACAGTCTACGCCAAAGGATGAAATCTACAGGATAAAAGGCATCATCCGCTTTTCCTCCCAGCATACACCCGCTGATTCAACAGGCGAAACATCTCCCAAAACCGAATCGGCCGTGCAAACATGCATCCTCAACTGGGCCTTTGGACGATGGACACTCACTCCGTCTCCATCTCAAGCCACAGTCACAGCAGCAGCCACAGATCCATCTCCCTCGAAAGTAAGCATCGCGCGACTGACCCTGATCCTTGCACGATATGAATCTGCCAAGTGGAAGAAGAAGCTTGAAGGCGGCCAGTTGGTGAAGATGATAGGCGTTGCCACTGCCACAAGTTGCCTACAGGTTGATGTAATTGGCTAAATCGCGGCGAAGGGAAAAGAAAAGGTACGACTATATGTCGGTGTGATTTACACCGATGTTCAATCTGCATGATGCAACGAGATATGACGACATTGGAGGACTAGAACTGGTAGATCAATATACTAGAGCTTCGAGATAGAATGTTTAACCGATAGACAATGGATTCTTAATACGATGTTGATATTAGGAGTTCAAGCGCCCAAAGGGAATTTGTGTATTGCAATTATAAAGATGACAACTTTTTATCCATGCCTTCTCATCTTCTTTTTTCTTTCCTCAAATGTCTTTTTTTGTATCCAATATCTTTTCAAGATCCTGGAACAAGAGTGAAAAAGAGATACCGAAAATAAAGAAACCGAAATCAACAAACTCTCTCTTCACCCCTTTTTTGATTGCCACTGTAGTCATCACCTAGATACTTCATCCACGGCTTGTTATCAGTAACCCAGAAGGGCGGCCGCACCAGGTTCGGTGACAATATAGATGACCTCATGCTTGTCGGTGAACCCATTAAAGCGGGTGGCACTGCACTGGGTATAAGCGCCCATGTTCTCAAAATAAAGCCAATTGCCCACTCCTAGCAAGCCGTTAAGAGTGATGCGCTGGCTGATGACGTCAATTCCATCACAGGTTGGACCCCAGATGGAATACTGAATTGGTGCAGAGCAGTTGTCTCCATCGTCCTTGGTCAGAATCTGTGCGACAGGGTGCTGATGGTCAAAGACGATGTTGGAGAAGTTTCCATAGACGCCGTCATTGAGGTAGATCATGTACATCCCGCTCGATGTCGGCGTACTGGCGCGGGTTGGGCTCGCGGAGTCCGATTCGGAGTCGGAGAGCTGCTCCTCAGCTCCAACGTCACGACGTGCGATAACGTTGGCAGCCAGCGTGAATGCCGTGGCGACGTAGTAGCGTCCTGGCTCAGCGATAACACGGATATGTGGAGGAAAGTAAGTGTCCAATGCATCGCTGAGGGCAGAAGCGAAAGGTTCGAAAGTATCGTCTGAGAATCCACCGCCGACGTCGAGGACCTTGAGATCATATCCGATTTCAGCTGCTCGGTCGAAAACGAAACGAGCGTCCTGGACGGCTTTGATGAATGATTTGGGGTCTTCAGCTCCGGAACCGACGTGGAAGCTGACGCCGACGACGTTGAGGCCGAGTTCATGCGCAAGTTCGAGGAGGGGATGCGCAGAGGAGAGCGAAGCGCCGAATTTCATGCTCAGGCGGCAAAGGCTGGCGGAGTCATCGGTGAGGATACGCAGGTAGAGCTCGGCGTCGGGGCACATGGCTTTGATTTTGTAGAGCTCATCGGTATTGTCGAAGGTCATCTGCTTGACGCCAACCTGGGAGGCATAGCGGAGGTAGGACTTGGTCTTGCATGGATGAGCGTAGATGATGCGAGCCGGGTCAACACCGGCGTCGAGAGCAAGGTCAATTTCAGCTTTAGATGCACAGTCGAAACCATTTCCCAGAACGGCCATGAGGCGGAGGACTTGAGGGTTCGGGTTACATTTTACAGCTGGAGACGAGTTAGTATATCACAGAATAAAAAAGAAAGGAAAAAGAAAAAAAAAGGAAAAACAAAAGTTAGAGGAAGTGCAAGGAAGACATACCGTAGAAAGGCTTAACGCGAGGGAGGTTGGTCTTCCAGCGGATATGCTGGCGATAGATCTCTCCCAGGTCGGCGACGTAGAACGGGTCTTCCTCTCCCGGATAGCAAGTCTGGACATCGATAGAAGCGGCCTTTTGCTTTAAAATGTCGAAGACAAGCTCCCTGGACGCGGCCCTGGCCTCAACCAAGTGGGATTTTCCGCTATGGTCATCGTCTGAATTGTCGACATGTTTATATTTCTCATGAAAATTATCATTCAAATACAGTTTTGGGTGTTCGCTAGCCGCAGGTGCCATAACCATCAATGCGTTTTGTGGTCTGATTTATTGGGAATACAAGTTGTGTGGGAGTAACTCGTGTTAGGGAGGTCGGAATGTATCGCAGCCTTCGCTCACTGGACCTAGCCTCCTCGACTCTTCCTCTGGAAGAGGAAGAACCCGTTGAGAAGTCCTATGCGGCAGCTCAAGGGTTTCGGTATTGGCGGGGGTGTAGAGTGAGTCTACCAAAAGCAACGGCGGGGAGCTGTTGAGGGCGTGTTTCAGGAATTGGAGGGAGCTGACGAGTCCGGTGAAGAGGGCGAAGGGAAACAACGTCTGAGGTCGAAGTGGCGCGGACACCGTTGAACAAGGTGCCTTTGGAGAGTCCCCAAAGGCTGTTTTGAAGGTAGAGAGGAATATGAATCCTGCCGCGAGTTAGCTAACGCATCCGAGTGACTGTGACTGTGATGGTGACGGTAGTGACGATGATTGTGGTGATCGAGGGGCTCGGTCGAGGTGAATTGGGCGAAGAAGAGTCATGGTGACGGAGCAGCAGTGAAGAGCTCACCTCTCAGGCAAAGGCCGAAATCAGGCTGTCCGTGAACGAACAGAGCAGAGAAGAGCACAGCAGAGCGTGAGAGCAAGAGTAACTATCCGGACAGCTAGGGCGCGAGGGTGCAATTTATATGCAGAAGAAGCGAGGGAGGAAGAAAAGTCGGAGCGGGAGGAAAGAATGTTTGGAGGTGGAAAAAAAAATTGGGCGTTTCGGTGTGTGGGTTAGTCAGCTTCGGCCGGGCTGCGCAACCACGTCACAGACACAAGACGAAGACGAAGAAGAGGAACAAGTTCAGGGAGAGCGCATCCTCGCTCATGCATGCAGAGGACTTAAAGCTCGTTGCTTTTTCTCTCTCCTCTCGTCTTCGGACTTTCTGCAGTGGAGGTGGCTGTGCTGTAAAGGTGATCCATCCGCGAAAGTTGCTGGCCCTCGTCAAGGGGGCTACTCCGTACAACGAACTTGTATGAGGCATATGT
>JANTQJ010000396.1:0-16744 GCA_032989685.1 Arthroderma sp. PD_2
GCGGACGACGACGAAGTGAGAGAGACGTACAATTTTGCTCCTGGCAATTATGGTGCTGTGCTGAGAGCCGACACCCCTGATCATGGCGGTGTTAACCCTGGAGCTACTGACGGCGAAGAAGGAGTCAAGGAGCAAGGAATGGACACTGAACATGCAGAAAAGGAAGAAGCTCAAGGCACAAAATACAAAATCCAGGCTATGAAATGGGGATTGATACCCTTTTGGACCAAGATGTCTCCAGATTACGGCTCCTTGATGAAAACCATCAATTGTCGCGATGACTCGCTTATCGAGGATCGAGGGATGTGGACTTCAATGAAGAGGAAAAAGCGTTGCATCGTGATATGTCAAGGCTTTTATGAATGGCTCAAAACAGGCCCTGGAGGCAAAAATAGGATGCCGTATTATACCCGACACAAGGATGGAGATCTGATGTGTTTTGCTGGTCTATGGGACTGCGTCAAGTACGAAGGTAAACAGAAGGTCTAATAAAACGAGTTTGCTAATTGGGATACGGCTGACCTGAATAGATTCGGATGAAAAACTTTATACTTATACGGTGATCACCACCTCGTCCAACGCTCATCTCGAATTCCTTCACGATCGGATGCCAGTTATCCTTGATCCAGGCAGTAAGGAGATGGCCACCTGGTTAGATCCGCATGTTACTACATGGACGAAAGAACTACAGTCGCTCTTAAAGCCTTATGAAGGAGAGCTAGAGACCTATCCCGTCAGCAAGGATGTTGGGAAGGTTGGCAACAATTCTCCGAGTTTCATTATACCGATTGATAGCAAGGAGAATAAGGGGAATATTGCCAATTTCTTCAAGGGACAAGGCGAGAAGAAACCCAAAACAGAGCATGTACCGGGGGCGAAGAGTGATGATGCAAAGGAGAAATTGCATTCCCCTAAACAAATGGAGGGTGGCCGCACTACAAGAAGCCAGGTGAAGAGAGAATACTCGCCAGATGAGAAACCGGCACAATCACCAGTGGATCACAAAAAGGTAAAGATCGAGAGCCCACGGAAGGGATCGATGCAGACGGAGAAAGGAAGCAGTCCTGCAAAGAAAATGCGAAGTGCGACGAGTAACGACACAAAGTCCAAGGCTGGAGTTAAACCCAGTGGCGGGAATCAGCGAATTACCAATTTCTTCAAGAAGTGAATTAGTTGCGATATATCCTCAGTCTATGTACATATTTACCTTGTTTTCACAATCCATAATAACCCGCCCAATGTGCTATATATGTTATATATACTTGAATCTTACACTCCATCATGTATCATGTAAATGTTGTCTTAGGTCCTTGTGAAAGCAGAGCGTCATCGGCGTATCCTCTGTTCTTCAGCCTTCAATCTCTCCACCAACTTTTCTCTCAGGAACGGACTAAGGCCAAGGCTATATGTAGTCAGTACGATATCACTAATAGAATAAATAGAGGCCGGAACTTACATTCCACTCCGAGTAACAATGCGGTATGTTCCTACATCACCACCAAGTTAGTAAAGATCATATAATTTGTCCAGAAATTGAGTCTACCATACCACTGCTCTGATAATTCCCTTTCCCTTCGATATTCCCCTGTCCATCAACCTCTATACAACCAAAGATATCCTCGGGCCTACACTCATCAGTACTCTATCGACAAACCATAGAGCCAGTGGATAACATACGAGGGTATCCGGCCGTATTCCGGCGGCTCTCTCGAGTCCGCAATATGAATGAATCCCCCTCTACCGGCCGAGCCTGCTCCCTCTGCCTTCCCATGCATGCGCGAGAAGAGATTCGCGCCCGACGTCGAGGCCATGACATGTGCAGCAGAGAGAGTATCTGGGTCCTGGCAGGCGTGCTCTGCTAGCACGGTATCTAGGATGGAGACGAATTGCGGGTTCGGGGAGAATGTGTTTGGTGTTGGTGGGAGGGTAGAAGTGGTTGTTGTTCCAATTGCGAGGGCGGGAGTTGGTGGAGAGGTTGATAGGAGGGAGAGTGTATGGCCTGTGCCTGATGGGCTGGGGAATGCGTACTATATAGGTGTTAGTATGGATTGATACATGATGGTCAGCTGGTAGACGGGTATAGATGTGGACGTACGATGTGAGGATTGTTGGAGAGGGTGGAGAGTTGCCTGTATAGAGCCCTTCTCGAACTGAGAGCAGGGCGCAAAGCACCCATGAGAGAAGCCATTGACACTTCTTCACTTGCTGTTTTGTTGATGTCTGTATATGAGAGTGTAGAAAGTTGAAGCTCTTTTGCTGGACAATTCCGAGATTCGGTCACGTGCCTTGAGCTTTCAATAACCGTTTTGGGCCTTCAACCTTCAACTTCACTCAACAACACCACAAAAAACACGCGCTGTACCCATTTGAGCCGTGGCCGTGGAAGTGGATGTTTGGGAGGAGGGAAAGATGATGGATCTCTTGGATTGATGCTCTGGATACTTTTAAAAGAGGGTAGTCTTTTGAATAATACCCATATCAACCATATCAAATCGTGTTGCCATGCGAACGCCAATCATAGCACACTTGATATTGAACGATAACTGATAATTTGATACCCATGAATGATCGCCTACGCCGTTGATTGATAAATTGCAACTACGGCCAGCCAAACTACACTCAATATTAGAATACATCTACACATCTACACCTTCACTTTTAACCAACACAATGGCCACACCTGCCAAAAGCAACGCGGCCAACGCCAACCCAGGCGCAACCCCGACGCAGATAACATCATCACCATATCCTGCTCCCTCAGCAGTGCCCATGGGACGCCCGCTATCACACATCTCGCCCTCCACGCGCACCCCCTCACATCAACAAGGGCAACACCATCATCACCAAGGTCAACAACACCCACCTGCCTCATCACACTCGCAACCACCTACACATCAATACACGCCTATGCTAGATGACGCAGCAGCGTTCAGTTCACCGTCTGCCCTGTTAGCACTGGGATTATCGGGTATCACGCCTTCTCCTGGACCCGGCGGCATTGGCATGACCGCTGGCCTTAGTATGGGCGTAGGGATGGGTTTAAGCATGTCTGATGCGATGGGAATGAACATGGGGATGCAACTAGATCTCCCTATGCACTCGATACCAGGCAACACGGCGAAAGACACCGAAGCAGAAAAACGACGAAACATGGCCGAGGTGCTCTCCATGCTACGAACGCGCGTGGCGGGACGTGGCGTATGCCGCGAAGCGATCGAGCGGCTAGGCACACTGGAAGGGTTCGAGTGTATGTGGGAGGAGAACAATCTGAGTATTGCAGGGAACAGCGTTGACTTGGAGATTGAGTTTGGTCATCGACATAGCGTGGATGCAGATGTGGTGAGGGACGTGACGCTGCGGTATGCTACTAGGGAGATGGCAGAAGGGGAGAAGAGAGAGGCTGCATCAGCAGTGCTCAGGGGCACGTTGACTACGGACGGAGAAATTGGAGAGTGGAAGAAAGTAGGCGCCTTCCATGCCAATTTGACGCGATTGGCGAGGCTGGACGGACTGAGTAGGGAGGTGAACTGCTTCGAGGCAGTGGAGGGAGTGCATGAGAGCATGATGAAGGTGTGGAATACAACGTCTGAAGAGACAAGGTTCTGGGAACGACTGTGTAGGAGCACCGTTGGATGTCCGACTATGCATCGCGGCGAGAACGTGGGACTGGCGATACAGTACTGGGTCGACCAGCGCCGGTTCCTCGATGCTCAACATACCTCCCTTGACGAAGTTTTCGCTTCTGCAGCTCGAGGGGAAAAGGGTAGACGCCAGCTATACAATGCCGTGATCGAGTGCGAATCTGGTTACCCATCGCTACGCATCTCCAAGGGCTGGGTGGGTGATCCTACTCTGCTACAGGCTGATAACGACAACAATAACACGGCAGGAGAGACCAATAATGGAAACGAAAGCAAGACGAGCAGAACGAACTGGACCGAGCCACAGCCGACTCTGGTCTCGACCGATCCCCTTCTCCCGTCCAGCCCACCCAACGTCCGCTTCGTGGCACGTCTTGAACCGGCCGTCCACGTCCCTATCGTTGTGGCAGCCGAGATCTATCGACTGGTCGGAATCACTCTGCCCCAGGAGACGAGGCCTGCCGCCTTTGACGGGCTGGTTGTACCTGTTGAACGACGGACGAAACCCGGCGGTGAGCAGCATGTGAGGGAAGTTACCACCTTTGTCAACGACGAGGCGGTAGGGAAGAAGCATGTGTACACCTTTTACGCACTTGAGCATGTGCCTGGCTTCACGGTGCGGGAGCTCCCATTCTCGCATCCTCGACAAGTGGAGGACGTGATCCCCATACTTCGGCAGTACGCCCAACTCGGCAGCTTACTCGACGTCTTCGACCATGCCAGTCCTGCTACTGCCACTGATACTGATACTAATACTACAGAAGACACCTTCACCAGCAACGCTGACGCAGCTGAAACCAGACTGACTTCTCTCCTGTCCAACTCCACAGCCCAAACTGGCGAAACCCGCGTCTCCATCTCGCTACGCACCCCCGTCTCATCACCTCCATGCCTGCTGATCGTCTTTCCCCTTCCAGCACCCTTCCTCTGCACAGTCAGCATCACCATCGAGGTCAAGTCTGACGGACGGCTGCACGTTCCCAGCACGGGCGGCCTGGTGGAGCGCTCTCCCGCCCAGAACACGCGAGCAGCACAAGCGCAGCCTGGAGCCGAGGAGGAGAAGAAGGTCTGTGGCTTGATAGAGCGCGTGCTGGAGACAAGTGAGGATCTGGGGCTGCTGGTCGAGTGGGTTATCAAGTACATGAACAGGGCAAGATAGAAGGATGCGGGAATGCGGGATGGCCAATCAGGAAGCGACCTCTGTGGACCTCGGCAGTGTATTACATAAGAAGTGTATGTAAGCTATTACTCATCACGAAAATCACGATAACAAAGAGACCAATGAGAGTTCTTCTTCTTATCATCAGCAAGCCACCAGCCACGGCAAAGGTCGACTCAATAAGCGAGGGAAGATAGTAGACGAAGGACGAGTAGGAAGAGAGAGACGAGGAAGGATGAAGCTGAAGAAGAAGGCGTGGGAGGGTGAGACAGCAGTAAAAGGGAAGATCAGGTCTCACCGCCCATTCCTTCTCTCCTTTCTTCTCGCTCTAGCCTTTCTTCTCGCTCTAGTCTCAAGTCTGACTGCCGCGTATCCGGCTTTCTATGAGGGATTTCCTTATCTCTCTTTTCTTTCTTATCTCTCGCACCGCCACTCTAAGCCCAAACTGGGAAAGGACAAAACAAGTTCCCGGCTTCTTCCGCTTCTTCCGGCCTTCTTCCGCGCTTCTATTTTAAGGAGCGCCACTGCTTAAGTAAGCACCTGCGCCCTCCTTGAAACTTCCTTACGTCATCCACTTTTTGAGCAAAAAAAACCCTGCCCGCCTCTTCCTCCGTCCACTTTTTTTCCCTTTTAACCTGCCTTATCTTCAGCTTCATCTTCCTTCTCTTCTTCCTCTCTTCTTCCTCTCTTCTCTTTTTATCTTATTCTCCTCTCTTCTCGGTTTGCCTCTTCGGGTTTTCCAAGTCCATCGCTAGCACTGCTCTGTCTAGTTGCTTCTGCTTGCCACTTGCTACTTTCTAATCTACCGCTTCTGACTCCACGTCCAAGCAGGACCTTATCTCCCCTCGACTTCATTCATCATGGTGGGTTTCTTTCTTCTATAGAGACACATGAAGTGCAAGAAGAGATAGCTAACACACATCTACAGGCGAACGTTCGTCGATCTGATGCTGAAAATGTGAGTAACCCCGCCATCTATCAACTGAGTCATCGAGTCAACAGACTGACATCCTTTCTCTCCAGCTCAAAAAATATATGTGCCTCGACCAGCGTGGAAAGGTCCTGGCTGAATACGTCTGGGTTGACGCCAACGGTGGTGTTCGCTCCAAGACAAAGGTCAGTTTCCTTTTTTTTTTTTTACTTATTCCTTCTCACACTCCTTGCTCTCCCGTTCCTGCATTAGCCCATTAGTCACCCTGCACATAACCTGGTTGAAAAACGGTCCTTTGCTGACAAGAGGTTCCAAACAGACTCTCAACACCCCCGTCACCTCCCCCGACGAGCTCCCAGAATGGAACTTCGACGGCTCTTCCACAGGCCAGGCTCCCGGCCACGACTCAGACATCTACCTCCGCCCCTGTGCCATCTTCCCTGACCCCTTCCGAGGTGGTGACAACATCCTAGTCCTCTGCGAGACCTGGGACTCAGATGGCTCGCCCAACAAGTACAACTACCGCCATGAAGCCGCTCGTCTCATGCGGACACACGAAAAGGAACAGTTCTGGTTCGGGCTAGAACAGGAATATACCCTCTTGGATTCTGATGGCTGGCCGTTCGGATGGCCCAAGGGTGGTTACCCCGGTGCTCAGGGACCGTACTACTGTGGTGTTGGTACTGGTAAGGCACAGTGCCGTGACATCGTTGATGCTCACTACAAGGCCTGTCTCTATGCCGGCATCAACATCTCTGGTATCAACGCCGAGGTTATGCCATCTCAGTGGGAGTTCCAAGTCGGCCCATGCGAGGGTATTGCTCGTAAGTTTTATACTGTTCACCCTTTTTATGGCTGAACTATTAGCTAACAGACGTAGTTGGTGATCAACTCTGGATGGCTCGCTTCCTCCTCAACCGTGTCGCCGAAGATTTCGGTGTCGTCATCAGTCTTGCCCCCAAGCCCATCCCAGGTGACTGGAACGGCGCTGGTCTCCATTCCAACGTTTCAACCGCCGCCATGCGTGCTGAAGGTGGCATGAAGGTCATCGAGGCTGCCATGAAGAAGCTCGAGGCCCGTCACCCAGAGCACATCGCCGTCTACGGTGAAGGAAACGAAGACCGACTCACTGGTCGCCACGAGACTGGTAACATCGACAAGTTCAGCTACGGAGTTGCCGATCGTGGTGGAAGTGTTAGAATCCCCAGACAGTGTGCCAAGGATGGTAAGGGATACTTCGAAGACAGAAGACCCGCCAGTAACGCGGATCCTTATCAAATTACGGGTATCATTGTTGAAACTGTAAGTCGTCATCACTCTTATACTTTCTATACAGAACTTGATGCTAATCTTTCCTTCCTCTAGCTATGTGGTAGCGATTAAGTTAAACGCTTTAAACGCCCACCTTACCCATGTCGAAATGTCTTCTTCTTCCCTTTTTTACTATCAACACGCGTTATACCTTTTAATTAGATCTTCCACGCTTCGATGCCCATTTTCTTTTTCCTTATTCAAACCTGTTCCTAGCTTGTCATTTCATATCTCTTTTTCCTTTCCGTCTGCCACTCATTGCAATATGTGACAACCTACATATTGCTCCCACTGAAAGAGTGGGATCGCGTCTGTCAAGTTCGGTCGAGTTTTATACTACTGCTACTCAAAGCTTTCTGCCTCTTATCAAAACAAAAACTATTGTGGTCGACTCTTATATCGTTTACCTATGGTACCTTAATTCACTTCTACGCTCGAAACAACTTATTCCCTAGAAACACCTGCACCGCTGTGTTCTGCTCCCCACGGTTCTGACCTTGCTACATTTCTATGGCGTGTTAGTTTGCTATTTTTAACCGGGCTTGATCTATTTTCTCGCCCTTTGTGGCTTTTGACTTGGCCCTGACTGTTGGCTGGGTCTTATCTTTCTCTTGAACTTGCGGTCTTATGTCTGCGTCTGCGTCCTGCATTCTTGCGGTAGATATATTTACTAAGACAGAGCATTATGAGATGAGAGAAATACATTCATTTGCCCCCTACCATTCAGATACATGCCACCTGATCCATGTAGTGCGCTATTTTTTCAGCAACAGGTAGGTCATTTGAGGCCTTTGATAGGAATCAGGAAAGCCTTTTTCCCGCAACTTCATTTGAATAGACTGGCAAAGGTCATCGTCAAAAATCGACTTGTTATCAATCCTGCTGATAAATCCCTGCAAGGATATCGATGACGACAGATGCAACTCCATTCTCTATTTCCATGGCAACCGGCCGATCTTCAGGGGCTGTCAAGCTGATTCTTTCTCGTGCTGGCGTTTTACAACAGGGGTTGAATCTTGGTCCAGGCCGTTCGTTATTCATGACGACATCAACATATCCGACTCCGGGTAAAGATTACAGAGAAATGAATAGCAGCCGATACTCGCTTTTGGTGGTGGTACATGTCTTCTTCCCCTTCTCTCCCTATCTTTTCTTCTCCAGGCTTTGTATTCTTTTCATTTAATATAGATACCCACCCTACTTCTGGCTTTCGCCTGTAACACAGAGATCCCACATAGAATGCAAGCATGCAAGTTCTAGCCCTTCTAACGGCCTCGTTACCCCGTTATACTGGTCATAACCTCCTGTGCGTCTCACTGGCCTACCGGACCGCTCCTTATGCATTTTTTTTCAACTATACAAGAACTACAGTCTGCAGACTTTGTTTCTTTCTATACCAATGACAGTTGTGTAATGTGTTATATTCATACATTGTTTCTCCAGCCATCTACCTATCCCTAAATCATTGCTAGCCCCAACGCCCACCATGAAGCTCATAGAATTTGTACTATTTAATGCTCCTTGCAGGTTCTTATAAAAAGTGCAGTGATCAATGAGTATCTATTTAGCTGAATGAATATAGAACCTATGTGCTAGATTCAAATTTGAGATCACCGGAATGGAGCCGACTATCTACCTCGACCTAGATACCAGCATCAATACCGATGTGTGCAAAGTAGAATAAATTTGGATAGATAACCAAGTATTATTTTTTAATCGTACATACCACTAAATCATCCTCCATTACTTTTACCCTTTGACCAACCATTTAGCCCACCACACTCCCCTCCAACCACGCTGCTCCTCTTTCTGTTTCCCCCATACCATCACACCCACACACATAGCCGCAACTATACTCCCGCCAACTATACCACACATCACCCCGTTACTACCCCTATAAGCCCTCTTTGAATCTCCTTCCCACCCCGTATACAAAGCATACGTACTCACAATACTGCCCAGATTACCCAACCCACTGACTATAGCCGTCGATGCTGCAACACCTACATCTCCGTATCTTGCTCCAAACAGCTCAGCTGTCAACGACATTGTGATAGGAACTGTCGGACCAAGTCCAAAGCCTACAACGAGTAGCCCGCCATACGCAGCCCAGGTGCGTGTGAAGGTCGTAAGAAGCAGGCCAGTCAGCAATATTAGACATGAGAAGATGAATATCGCGGGCCTATGGTGGTGGAACGCGTCTGATATCGGCGTTAGGATCAGGATGGCAATTAGATCCATGATCCATATAGGTGCGAAGAGTAGAGAGAGCTGTACGCCGGATAAAGTAGGTAGGGCACCCCGAATGATTACCGTGCCGTAACTTTGCACTCCGATGCCGACGCCCACGACGCCGAAGTACATGATGGTCACGGGCCAGAGGCGCCAGTCACACAGGATGCGGAGAACATCAGTCCAGCCCCATTGTACCTTCTTGTATACGCGCTGTACGTCGGCGTAGTGCAACTCTTCGTCTGTGCCGGATAGCGCTGGTTTGGTTGTTGGTAGCCATCGTAGCCATGCTGCGCGAGCCGGATGGGACTCGCCTGGTGGAACAGGTCGGTCGGGTAGCCACCAGAGTAGTGTTATTCCCATCAATGTGCCGATGAGGCCGTATATCAAGAACATCCATTGGAAGCCTACAAGGTTTCCTAGGCCATCCATCTTCTGGAAGCCGGCGGAGACCAGTCCGACAACTGCAGCAGACACCTGGGCGGCGGTGAAGTAGAATCCTATACGCTGTCCGGTGCGCGCGGGAGGATAGAAGAGTGATAGGTAGTAGGCCATACCAGGCCACATGCCTGCTATCACGATGCCGAGAAGGAGGCGGAGAAGGCTATAACAGTTTCAATTGATTAGATGTGCCATGATACAACCAATTTTAGACACGAAGGGACATACTACAATGACCACGCGGCCTTGACAGCCGCCATCAATGCCCCGATAACGCCGACACTAATCACTATCCGGCTCATCCAGATATGTGGGCTCAGCCTTGTCATGATTAGGTTCGATGGCAGATCGAATATAATATAGCACACGTAGAAGAGCGCCAAACTCGTCGAGATCTGCCGGTGGGTCAGATGCAGCACCGATGCCAGGTCATGGTGCTCTTTGATGTTCATCGTCTGTGCCAGCCCGACATTGGACCGAATGGCAGAGCAGAGGAAGTAGAGCGTCCATAACGGTGGGATGATACGCCGGTCTAGTTTGCGGTAGATGCGATCCAATGTTTCGTCGTCTGCTTCTGGGGCGAAAGTGGGCTCTCTTTGAGATATCGGTCTGTTGGAGGCAGAGTCCTCGTCTTTTGGCCAGTAGTTCTCCATCGTAGTCAACCCGGTCATATAATACGTGGATATGCAAAGTTCTCGTGAATACTCTGTAGTTCTCTAGCCAATTCGAAGCCTCTCACATCGTCCGAGACAGCCTGAATAGCTTACCCGTCCGTCAGCAACCTGTCGCGAAGAAAAAATCTCGAGAATGATGTCAAAGCGTGAGGCCGATCTTACTGGTTACTGGCAGGGATTACTTAGCAGCAAGGAAGCTCTTCCTAGCGTCCTCTTGGCCTGGTCCTGCAGGTTTCGAGATAGCCACGACCTGGAGGGGTGGTGGGGGTAGAAAGGGAGGAATCCTCTCTATAGCGATAATGAAGCTTCAGAGTAACGGCCGGATATTCCCTATCCTTGTTCAGCGTCTTCCAATTCAGCTGCGGATGGCTTTTCAGAGTATTTGCTGTGTGAAAACGTCCACGACAATCGTCTTTTTCTTCTTGCGAC
This sequence comes from Arthroderma sp. PD_2, assembly GCA_032989685.1. Taxonomy (NCBI): domain Eukaryota; kingdom Fungi; phylum Ascomycota; class Eurotiomycetes; order Onygenales; family Arthrodermataceae; genus Arthroderma; species Arthroderma sp. PD_2. The sequence goes on from JANTQJ010000396.1 coordinate 10,819, forward strand.
GTCAAAAAGCCGTTTCTTCACGGATGACTAAGCTGGTACAACTACAAGCCTTCTACTTTTATCATCCTTCAAAATTAACCAACTCCAGATAAATATTATAGGGAGGGGTTATTGACGATTGATCATGTTTACCATGTCCAGCTCCCGATCATGATCCTTCGGGCCCATTTGTGGGTTCGAGACCTCATCCCTCTCGCAGCAAAGCCTCCATTTTGTGCCATTACGCCAGTGTGATAATATATCCCTGTTCATGCAGGATGCAAATGTATACGTTGTTCTTTTCTCATCAAGCGGAGTGCGGCTGAATCGGGCCTTAATTGGACACAAAATCACATTGTTACATGTAACAGTACAGAGTGATCTTACCCCTATATAAATATGCAGCCCGGTTGGAATCCTGTATTCAAAGTCGTGACAGCTGCCTTCTAGCATCGATTTGCTAGAAACTTGAGCCCCTATACCACCATTTGGATAGTTATTCAATTCATCTCGTTTTGCTTTGTACACAGTCGACAGATACAATTGAAACATGACTGTCGAAGGCTTCCCGAGCCATCCGCTCTTCAAACAGCTTGTTGAACACATACCATTGAACGATGGAATTATCATCCATGACCCTGATCGTGGCATCAAGGCTGATTACAATCGTTTCTTGAATGACGTCCTATCACTCCGACGTAGCATTCGTGAACAGATTCCAGACCTTCTCGACTCCTACGGCATCGTGCGTGATGAAGGCGTATACATCTGCACCCTTGCGCCGGCGAGCTATGACTTTTTTGTAGCCGCCATTGCTATCTTGGCCGTTGGAGCTGCACTGACACCTCTAGGTAAATGCTTCATCTCATAAATAGAAAATTACCACAAGAGGTTGACATACTTTATTAGCAACCGGAATCACCCCAAAGGAGGCTAGATATCTAGTTGAAAACTGCAAATCTGTGCTTCTCATAGCTAGCTCTGGCCAACGTGATGCAGCAGCAGAGATTCAGCGGTGCATGAAAGACGAAAGCGGACATTCTATCAATACAATCGGCCTTGATTTCACCGCCCCAACTCCGTATACACAGCGCACTTTCTATATTGATGAGCATGCGGTTATTCCAGTAGAGCGGCCGACGCTTCTTAACCATACATCAGGTACTACTGGCCCTCCCAAAGGAGTTGTGCGGAAAATACACCCGATAGACTTTCGTGCTCTGATAGATGGAACTAATGATGACCTTACCCTCTGCCACCGTGCCGTCCACTGGGGCTTTGGCATCGGCCCTCCCCTGGGTATGATCCTAAATGGAATGTCAGTATACATCGTTGCTCCAAACCCTAGTCCGAAACAGATATGGGAAGCCCTTCGCCAAAAGATATTAACGATCGCCTTTGCCACAAACTTGACATACCTCCGTCTGATGCAATATTACGATGAGCACCTGGCTGGCCTTGAACCGGATGTGGTAAAGGAGTACGTTGAAGGGGTGAAGAAGCTCAAGTATGTGGTCTGCGGTGGTGCAGTGCCCATGCCTGGTGTAGGCCAATTCTGGAAAGACATGCGAGGTGGCCACCCTATAACCATCCTCTTTGGAACATCCGAAGCTGGTGCATCGTTGGGCACACCTCCAGAAGGCTATGATCTTTCGAAGGCGAGTCACCGCCTTTTTTTTTGTCTTCGTATTAATTCCGTTCGCTTTTTTGTTAACGAGTTCTTGCTAGCAGCGTGTTATCGGCAAGCCTTTGCCCGGTGTCGAGGTGAAACTTTCGGAAGGCGACTACGGCGAACTACTAATCAAAGGGCCCGATCTGTACGTTGGGTGAGTTAAGCTATGATCCTCAGCCCTTTTGAAAGTATATTGACCCCGTTACTAGCTATCTTAATAATGAAGTTGCTACAAAGGCCTCGTTGAATGAGGATGGTTTCTATAAAACGGGCGACTTAGCGCACATTGGGGAGGATGGGAATTATGTGGTTGATGGGCGTGTTAGCGAGGACTGTAAGTGAATTTAAATCTCTGTTATCTGGAAACGGAAGGAATCAGGCAATAGCCGTGGTATCCTACTGATGTCTCTGCATATAGTCATTATGTCGAGTTCTCTCAAAGTGGGAACACTGGAGCTTGAAGATAAACTCTCGGAACTCCCGTATATATCGGAAGCAGCCGTCATTGCCGTCCCAGATATTGAAGTTTTCAACAGGGTGGCTGTCATTGCCCGTATGAGGCCTTCATCCCAAGGGTGCATCACTTCTAACGGCGAGGGACATCCTCCAAACATGCTTTATAAAGTAAGACGAGACCTCACAGAGTTGAAGGTTGCGCTGTATAAACTCCCCACACTCTTACGCATCCTTGGGGATGACGAGATCATTCCACGAACAACTACCGATAAGGTGATTCGAAAGAAAGTTATAGAGACTTTCTTCCCACAGTCGGCTGATTGTAAGGTGGAGGATTTGCCAAAGGAGGTGCTGGTTTGGGATTCGAAGAATGATAAGAAGGCCGGGCCAACAGGACTATGGGACTGGGGTGGTGCTCAAGATTAAAGATGTACTTGATGAATGCGAGGGGTCAAGACATCTACCCCATAATATAATTAGATATATATACTTCCAAGCGCCTAGAATCCTTTTTATGGAAATATGGACTGTGACACTTAAGAGCTATAATACCACTTAATTCGCAAAGTAATTATTGGTACATAGGTAGGAAATTAATATTGGGGTATAATACTGATCCTATCTAACTAGAAAAGGACATCAAGCTTTTCACAAATAAGTATACATAACAAGCTTGTGAATGTTAAAGAAAGAAGAAAAGAGTTTTTTTTTTTCAGGAGAAAAGTGGCCGTTAAAGCATAACGTCATACCCGCTGATCTATGATGCGCTCTGGGTGCTTGGGCTATGCGAGTTGCCAGTTTCAGCATCGTGATCGGGATTTTCATGTTTCTTCTCAGGGAAAGAACTCGTCGTTTCTTCTTGGGTGATACCGATACGCGTCCGGTGTTCTTCTGTCTCGTCATAGTTGATGAGGACTTCGCCATTTTTGCCGTATCGTCGCGGAGTTTCGCGGGCAACCTTAACAGCGGTGAAGACAGATTTTGTCTTTCGGAAGATGGAGTCCATTTCCTCAAGAGACCGGTAGGCGGTTTCGGGGTAAAAGAAGTAGACCACAGGGACGATGAAAGCATTTCTATCATTCTGTTAGTATACAACGTCACTTCAGCTTCGTGGGCGGCACAACTTACATGACGGCAAAGATGATATAGGTCTTGTACTCGATGGAGGAGAAAGAAACGGGTGTGATCATGACAACCATGAAGTTGAAGATCCAGTTTCCTGAAGTAGCGAGCGCGTTGGCTGGAGCGCGGATTCTCAGAGGGACCTGGCAATCGCATGATTAGTAGCTGAAGCTTCTATGTGTATAGGGAAACTGAAAACTAACAATTTCTGCAGGGTACAACCAGGTCATACCAAGCCAGCCGATGGCAAAGAAGGTGTTGAAAACGAAGAGGAAGACAGCCGCCACGATACCAGCCTGCGTCTGGCCTTTGAAACTTGTGGCTATGGCAAGGACAGCCATGGAAATTGACATTCCAACCGCGCCGAACAGCATGAGTGGGCGACGACCGACCTTCTCCACGACAAATACAGCAACCCATGAAGCAAGGAAATATTCGGTACCATTGCAAGCTGCAAGAATTCGGGAGAGAAGTGGATCAAGGCCAATACTTCCTTCATAAATCGTTGCAGCATAGTATGTGATAAGATTGATACCGGAAATCTGCTGGAACATCTGATTGACGTATGCGAGGATAACACGGTGCAAGTGGCGATCTTTGTCCATAGTGAACAAATCCCTGAAACCACCCTTCTGCATCTCAATAACGGTATCCTTGATAGCAGAGAATTCCGAGTGTACAAACTGGTCCTCCCTATCCAGATCGCTAAGGGCCGCCAAAACGTTCATTGCTTCATCCTCCTGGCCCTTCAAGACGAGCCATCTAGGAGACTCGGGAAGACCCATGACAACAGCCATGATAATCAAAGCAAAGACTATCTGGAAGGCAATTGGGAATCTCCACGAAACCGAGCTGGGTTCGAGGAAAGAAAAGCCAAAGTCCAACCAGTAACTGAGGCAGATACCTCCGGTGATCAGGGCACCTTCGACCATGACCAATTGTCCGCGTCTGTGGGATTTGGAACATTCAGACTGCCATGTTGGTACGGTAGAAGTGTTTAAGCCGTTGCCGAAGCCGGTGACGAGACGTCCAACAATAAAGTGTGGAAGGCCAAAGGCAGAAGTTTGAAGAGCAGCACCGACAACCATGACAGTTGAACCCAGCCAGATGGTCTTCCGTCGTCCGAGCCGGTCACCGATCCAGATACAAGAAATTGCGCCAAAGAAACAGCCGAGATTATACGATGCAACGGAGATACCTATATTCATGATTCTTAGACCGGGTAATTTCGTGTATAGCGTGAATAGGGTACGTACCTTGAATGGTAGATCGGTGGTTTTTTTCAGCCTGAGTGAGACCCATAACCGCTCGTTCACTGGTAGCAATCTCGGGGAAAACGGATTCAAAGGAATGGAGCGTCAAAAGCCCGCCCATAACACCTCTATATACGCGTTAGATATACCGGAGCTTTCATATAACGGGTAGATAGGAGCCATACTGGTCATATCCGAAGAGCCTAGTACACTCGAGTTAGTAAAGGAATACCTCTTTGTAGACTACCTACGCGTTGGTACATACAAGAAATCCAGACCGGCAATAACGCCAATTGCGATATTGAGCTTCGTGCCTCGAAGGCCGAAGTAACGACCTCCCAAACCCATGATTCGAGGTCCCTTTAGCTATCTTTCCAGCGTGTGTCGTCAAGTTGAGAAGCTCTCGAGAGTGTCTCCGGGAACGAACGAGGTAGCTATACCGAGCTCAAGGCAGGAAGTTCAAGAGCTATGCGACGTGAACAAAGGCGCAATCGGCGAATTCCATACAACTCCCCAAGCCAGGTGGATAAACGAAACAGCACGGTAAGAGGCCAGTGGAAAGGAAAGCTATGAAAAGAGGCAGAAGAGGTCCGGTGGGGGGGAAGAGGATGTGGAGGTCCTTATGTATCCCACGCCCTCGTTTTCCTCGGGCGTGACACAACATGACGATCCATGCATCAAGAAAGCCCACCAGCAGATGCGTTACGGCCCATGGACGAACATATCCTTGGTGGTCTCCATATTTCATCTCAGTATACAACTAAACTAAACTCTCGGAAACTCTCATGCATCTTTTTTTGTCAAGGATAGGGAGGACCATGCATGGCTCGCCCTATGTAACACACGAGCGAACGGTTGCATGGCCTTGTACGGCTGTGCTGGGGAAAAATGATGGAGAGTCGGGCATCTCATTGGGTCTCGGGAAGGATTCCATATATTTTCGCATCCCCCAGCATCCACTAGTGACGGGAGTTTTCATGACTCGTGGAGAAAAAGAAGGAGAGAGCGTAAAGTCTGGGGGGAAGAAGGATGGAACAGACCAGTTATTCGCCTTCTTTTACTATGGAGAATTTAATTTCCTCTCTCTCAAGCTGATTCGGTCCCAGCACCTGTTGGTTTGCCTTCCAACACTCTTTTCCCCCCACCCCTATTCCCTTCCCTCGAGATATAATAAGTTGAGAACGGATATAATAGCTATAGCCGTTGGGCAAGGATGCCCGATTCTTCCAGAAACATTCGTTGTCCTTCTTCTTTTTTTGGTTGTTTGTGGGACCGGTGACGCTGCGAGTAACAGTTCATGAAGAACCAGCAAATAAAAACAGCTCGCCTGCGCTTGGCGAATAAAGTTATATTGTTCAAAGCGCAGATGCGTTTTCCTTTTGGCGCTTCCTTCAGAGGCCAAGAAGGCTTATATCATGTATTCTTTTCTTTGTAGCCGATTGCC
>JANTQJ010000397.1:0-16739 GCA_032989685.1 Arthroderma sp. PD_2
ATTGCTAAACACCAATGCTACGATGCCTTTAGTGGTAAATCCGGCCGGGAGTGGCGGGGCTGGCGGTCCGTTCATATTAGATACATCCAAGAAATCAGCCGTGTTAGCTCCTGCATTACCACGATATGGAGTCTGCGTGGACTGGCAAATGCCAATATGGTTTTTTGGGATTGCCCTGATCCCATCCTTTCGCTGGTCTTGAAGTGCCAGTGGTGCTTCGACCATGGTAGCTACTAGCCCACTGTCCATATGCCACTCGATATGGCAATGGAACAGCCAAACTCCAGGGTTATCGGCGCGGAATCTCAGGACCATGTTGCCATTCGGGTTGACAAGAACTGTATCCCGCCGCATGGGGACTTGGGGTAAATCCGTCATTTGATCGTCACTATATGGGCCCTTCTCTTCCGCGGAGCGGTAGACCAACTGGAAGTTATGTCCGTGGAGATGGAAGGGGTGTTTCCCCGGATCGTTGTTGTTTAGGATGATCTCAACCACTTCGTTATGCTCGAGCACGAACGGGTTGGTGTTTTCGCCGTATATTACTGGATCCGTGGCCACGTCTCGAGGGGCATCGAGGGCGGTAAATAATGATGGGACCTTTGGGCTAACGTAGGTGATGTTGTTGAACCAGGCACTGAAATCGAAGTATAAGCACGTATGCCATGATGAAAAAGATTGATATCTAGTTAGGAACTTACTAATTTGCGCCATCTCCTAGATTATCCATCTTCAGGTCGAGCGTTAGGCTATGGTCAACATGATCGTATAATCCCGCTTTATCAGTAGGCCTCAAGGCGTAGTCGTCCATGGGAGCGAATTCATCAATGACTTTGGGATGTGGAAGCGGTTTCTTGTCATCATACACGAGCCATGAGGTGACGTTTGGGTTTAAGTCCGGAGGAATTTGGTCGAAGAGATCCTAGAAATATATACCGTCAGCCATCACACCTATAAGGTGATGGAAGTATTGGTCGAAAGGGACCTACCGTATCCATGCTACCAACTATGGCAAAGTTGCCTATTGTCTCATTTTTCGTGGTCAAGAGGAACCCATACCTCTGTGCAGCAGTGATATATAACATATCCGCTTCGTACTCTTCAGTCCACACTCCGTCGACTTCAATGATACGTATCGAATGGCCCTCAAACCACAAATACTGCGCTGCCAGCGCTGCCATATTAACAGTCCGAATAAAGTAGGTCTTGTTTGGTTTTACAGGGATCGTCAAATTTTGAGTCTCGCCCATTAATGCTGATTGAGGTACGGGTTCGGCGCCAGTTGGGTTTGCATAACTGATGAAGTGCTTGATTAAAGATGGCATTTGGTCATGATACCAATCTGAGAGGGTGAGGACGACCTCCTCATCCCATTTACCAGCGTGTGGTGACTTTGGATCATCAATTATTAGGGGCCCACGCAAGCCATCTGGATATTGTCCATAACCATGAGAGTGATACCAATATGTTCCCGGTTGATCTGTCTATAGAGATGTTAGAGTGGGTACGAGTTAACGGGTATATATAACGTAAAAAGTAGGACATACAGTGAAGTTATAGGTGAAAGAGCCGCCAGGTGGAATTCGGCATTGAGTGACACCTGTAGCGCCATCCATCTCAGTGGTCCCATTCATGAATAGCCCATGGAAATGAAGGGAGGTTGACTGATCCTTGAGCTGGTTATTGACATGGATCACAACCTGATCGCCAACTTTGGATCTAATCTCTGGAATTGGCCATTTGTTGTTGATTCCAATCGTTGGCCTGTCAAAGGCCCCATCTGGGTTGCTAGTTACCCAAGTGATATTAAAATCATACGTGACGGTGGCAGCATGAATAAAGCATGGTAGCAGGACGACATAGATAGAAAAGAGATATAGCACTGGGAGGGTCATAGTGAGACCAGGAGGGTGCTCTTTCTATAGAACAAGCAAGGAGATCTTGACGCTTCTACTGCATGCCTGTCAAATTCTGATGGGCGTTAGTATAGGAATTGATGAAAGGAAGAGAGGGAAACGGGTAGAAAGTGCGTATGATAGCTTGTTGAGACAACGAAACGTATAAATTTCCTCGGCAGAGGAAGTTCTCTAGTATTTTTCCTGTCGGTAGAGGAAAAGTCAATGATATTAAAGATAGATCAGATAAGATGGTGAGCCCCACCAATCTTATCAATCAGCAGGGATTCTCAATGTAGGGTGGAAATTATCAATCGTGTAAACACTCCAAGAAAAAAGGGAAAAAATTTCCTATACCGCCAGTTCCGGAGATGGGCATCCGTATTAATGTGTTGGCTTGCGATATGAAAATGCCGGATGCAACGCTCTTCATCAAGTCAAGACGTTTCGATTGGCTAACTTGGTCCAATACGGATGCGTATCTGAGGCTCGTTATCGGCCACTTTTGAGTTTTCGCTTCGTTCCATGCGATAATTTGACAAACTTCGCTTGACAACGGGATTGTTGGCCGTCGGACATTTCTGGAAAGAAAGGGAGGAAGGCGAACGTGTGCCATGGGCCTGAGGGATTAAACTAGTCCAATATTCCCGCCTAAACCAGATTTGCCTCGTGTTTCATTATCACAGTGGCATTACTCCGTACCGTTTGTATAGTAATGTTATCCCCTGCAAAAGGCCCCGCTAATTTGTGAAAAAGCTATTGCCGAGGAAAGCCAATTTAAGCTTGGAAAAGCTTCTCGCTGGGGTGTGATTTTATACATGGGTCAGAGAAAAGAGATCGTTAATCCTAATCGCAAAAAGGTGGAAAGGAAGACAAGCCATCCAACTGTACTCCGTAAGCGGTGGTAGGCGATAAATTGAAAAACACACCCAGCGTTATGCCTTTATCTGCATCGCCACTATCACATAGAACATCATGGTGCGGTTCTCACCACCAAGCCATGCTGAGTGGAGTTAATTAATTTAGCTTCGCATGTAGATAGACAGCATATTTCCGTTGGCGTGACCTTTGGCTCGTAAATAGGTCATTGGCTCTGCCGTTTTGTCCCGAGGGCATTCCGCTCTTCGGCCAGCATCAACTGTGTCGCTTAATTTTTCTTTATCTGATTCGACGAAGTCCACATAAATCACAAGCCAAGATGCCTTGTCTTATCTGATGGCGAACTGATATCACGTCTCTTCTCCCTTCCTCTTGTCATATATGAAAAGAGAGCACGTCACATCAGTTGTTTGCCAGCGGTGAAAGTCTAAAATTTAGTACTTGCAACTTCTGCCTAGCCCACCAAGTCGCAATGGTGAATGTGTTCTGTGTCCCGGGTACTTGATCCTTACTCCTACTATTAATTGAGGCAAAGGAAGGAATGGGACTCTATCAGCTAACCTGTCCTTTGACATGAAGTCTTTTTCATAGTGTTTCGAGAGACACTGGAAACAAGCATCGTAGTGTCCATTCTTCTCGCATTCTTGAAGAGTCAGCTGGGACCTCAGTACGATGCTCGGGTCTACAAAAAGTTGAGGAAGCAGGTAAGCTAGTCCATGTTCACAACTAAAAGCTTGCCACAAGTTGTTCTGATCTGTAATATGTAGGTCTGGCTAGGTACTGCCCTGGGCCTAGCTATCTGTATTGTCATCGGGTGCGCCTTGATTGGCGTGTTTTATTCACTCGGAAGGAACGAATGGTCAAAGGCTGAAATCCTATGGGAAGGCGTTTTTGCCGTAATCGCTTCTCTGATTATCACTCTGATGGGAGCTGCTTTGCTTCGGATTTCGAAACTTCAGGCGAAATGGCGTGTCAAGCTGGCGAAGGCCTTGGAGTCAAAGTCGGATGATAGCAGACGCGGGTTATTCTGGGGTAGATTCAAGATATGGTGTGAAAAATATGCCCTGTTCATCCTACCATTCATCACTGTTCTGCGCGAAGGGCTAGAGGCTGTTGTCTTCATTGGAGGAGTTAGTTTGGGCGCCTCGGCTTCGTCAATCCCAATACCCACTGTTGTTGGGTTGATTGCAGGCTCTGCAGTTGGATATATGATCTTTAAGTATGTTTTCAGGATGGACTGTCTATTCGCCAATGCAGTTGACCGTGGATACTGACCTCTATCTCTAGGGGTGGAAATTTTGTCCCCATCCAGATATTCCTCATTGTGTCAACCTGCTTCTTATACTTGGTAGCAGGAGGACTGTTTTCTAGAGGTGTCGGATTCTTCGAGCAATATAAAGTGAGTCCATGGCAGCAAAAAGGCCCTAAGGTGACTCTACCCTGGATGCTAATCCTTGCATAGTGGAACATGATAGTCGGCGGTGACGCGGCTGAGACCGGCGTCGGCGCTGGTTCATACGACATTCGGACTAGCGTTTGGCACGTCAATGTACGTTTCAAGAAGTGATATATGGAGTTAAGAGGACGAGCTAACTTGAACATCGGAACTCAGTGCTGCAGTCCAGAGTTGAACGGGGGTGGAGGTTCGGGTATCTTCAACGCGCTTTTCGGGTGGACTAACTCTGCATCTATCGGTACAGTGCTGGCATATAACTTCTACTGGATCGCTGTTATCGCTGGGTTCCTTCTCATGATATATTATGAAAAGAGAGGTCGGTGGCCTTTGCAGAAAAGAGATATGGTCTCGAGCGGCATTGAAACTTTCGATAATTCCAGCTCAGAGCACCCAGTGGGAGAAAAAGCGGCTAGAGTAACCCCAGAGGAGATCAAGGATGTTTGATCAAACATTTTCCAAGAATGTCATCGATGATGTTCTGTTCAACGATGTTTGATCAGGCTTGAAGATCTGATAAAACGGCCCGATTTAAGGTTATTCAAATTACGTAAGCATAGATAACCTTATTTCGCCCTTTTATAACGACACGAAAGAATGAGAAAAAACGAAAGAGAGAAACCAATGCATGTCAAGTTAACAATCATCCTCCGTTCTCTTTTACGTATACCCCTAGTTAACCCTGCGTTTCATTAGATTTATAACCCCCATATTTTATTATACATGAACCCTAGTCTCTGAGATTTTGGCCTCCAGATCGTGTGCAAAATATCTAAAGCAATATTTCTACTTGGGAGCGCCGAAGCCCTGATTGAAGTTGGGGTACTCCGTACAATGTTAAATATCTCAGACTTTCATTGATGATGGAAGCGGATTTTCCTCCACTACCGCTTGCTACGGCGAAACGTGCTACAAACGGCACGCCAGCACCCTCGTCGCCCTCGGTTGCTATATCTACCACTGGGACGCCAATCCTGACTATTTGCAAAGATGGCGATGTGGTTGTGGTCTGCGATTGTTCTTCTCATAACTCTTTGTCTAGGCATAAATATTATTTGGTTCGACTTCGCAGCTTAGCGATAACGAGTTCAAGCGATTACTTCAAGGCGCTATTAGACCCTGATAAATTCCAGGAGGGTCGGTCGCTTCTAGAGAGCCACACACAACTGAAATCTCAGCATGGGTCGCTAGTAATGGCTTTGGAGAAAGTTGGTTTGGACCAACTGGTTCAAATCAAACTTAAGCTCCCGCCGCTATCTACCAAAGCGAATTTGAAGGAGACATTAACCCTATATTTCGAAATCCTATGTCTAACTTGGGAAGAAAATTCTTCGGATACATACAGCGTGCTCACACGCCTTGCCAATTGCTCAGTTTCTGTATTGGCTAGTCTGGTCGTCATTTCGGATAGATTTGTCTCGCATCCAGCTCTAAAGCGAGCGTTTCGGTTAGCTAAAACATCTGAAATTGCGAATGTCATTGCCCCGATGAAGATTATACAACGTCTTTGGAACTTTGATAATGACGACGAGGAACGAATCCGTGAGGCGATATACCTAGCGTACTTCTTCAAAGAACGAAAGGCTGTAAACCGCCTAACACATACATTGATCCTCCGTGGCTCTGTAAATTGGGCTGCCGATAAGCCGGATGGTCACGCTGGCCTCGAGAAGCCGTTATGGTGGCACTTATCTGAAGGCATAGAAGGTGCGTGATCCTGACATATTCTACATGTAGCAGTGAGAATTAATACATTTTGTTTTAGAAGAGCTCCAGTTTCGGCATGATAGTATACTTGATACAATCAGCGAGATTCAGAACTACTTTCTCACCGCTTATGGTGCAGTTAATCCATACCAGTCACCACAGCCTTCGCGTTCTAGATTATCATTGGCGCCAAAACGACAACTGCAATGCCGCCGTGTACTTGCAAACTCTCGAGCTTGCGATTCTTTCCAATTGGGCGAGATGATACACTTTTTTACCTCACTGTCTAAAACATTATACTTAGAGTCTGCAATATTTTCTGAATCGGATACTGGAGCCTATGGTGACGGAAACGCGTCTGCAGATGGAGAATCCGTTGACTATGTTCCCGATATCAGTCATGAGTATCAGGACATAAATGGCACGCATTACAAGAAGTCCAGTCAACTCTCTATACCAAACCAGGCAGCGACTATGGCGAACATAGGCACTATTATTTCATGTCTGAGGCAATGCCCAGAGTACCAGATCGATTCCTACCATTTAGGATGTGGACTTCGCCGCCGTCTTACTCCTCTTCTTGACTATATCTGTAAATTTACGACTATGCGGGGTTCTGTTGGTCTCTGCTTAGAGCATAATGTCTTTGGTATGGCTGGGCGTGATTCATGGCGAAATAATCAATTCCGCGACAAAGCCCATGTGTTAGCGAGCGCGCATACGGCAGTTTCTGTCACGTATTCCGGCAACGGGAGTTCATCCGCAAATTTGGAGTCGGCTGCTAATCCTAGGGCGATCAGTTGGTGTGATTGCATACCGAAATCGATGGAGGCAAGGGGATTCTTTACGGCCAGGAAACGGCGTTGGGAGTGTTAATGCCTGGCTTTTTGGTCACTTTTGGCGTCCTGGTTCAGGAACGGGGAGGTTAAGTATATTCAGCTGCACGAATCCATTTGTTCTGCGGCTCAATTACTGTCGTCTATAGAGGGGCATGGCACATATTATATTTTCTAGAACTAAAATCCACCCTTTTGGGTTGGTACCATAAAAGACATAAATACTTGTGCACATCAGAAAACATTATCTCGAGCTACCTCCCAGGGGTAGGCAAAAGCGACAAGGCCAAATAAACAAAATAGAAGGTGCGTGGACTTAAAAGGTTTATAATATACGAAGTGGTCTATCAAGATCTCTTTACTCAATGGTGTACCCATCAGCAACACACTTGATATCCTGGGTGAAGCCCACGCCCTCACCCTCCATATCTAGCAATGAGACGGAGAGAACATCTACATCCGCGAACGGTGTCGTCTTATTGAATCGGACATTCATAGGGAAGAACTCGTTCTCGTCGCTCTCGGGGTCGGATGATTCAAACTCGAAGCTACCAGACGAGTTTGATGCATCGACATGTCCGATGTTCCAGTCCAAAGTGTCGCCTGTCACTTCGTAGTTGGAGTCGAAGCTGGTAATGGTTGGTTCTACTGTCTGGAAAGGGATGGTGACGGTGACATCTTGCAAGCTGTCTGACCCAGTAAGTTCGTATTCCACTGTTACGGTTGTCGAATCAGACCCCTTATTGACCCACACAGTGAAGGTAATGGGTAGGAGGTCTGTATCGCCGTTGCTGGCAATACGCCATCGAAGTACGCCGATCGCATTGTTTGCAGGAAATCTCTTTGATGTGTCTTTCAGCTGAATGACTTTTTGGTTTGAGAAGAGCGCCTTGTCGACATTGGGATGGGTACGATATTGGGCTCCGTGCGTTGCGTTTGCGGTTAAATCAAGTTTAGCCTTGGTGAAGGAAGGATCGGAGATGCGAAGTTGGAGGTCACCCTTGATTTCGAGTGATTTTAAGGCGCCATCTCGGGACAGTTTCGCGGACATGCTCTCGGCGACGGTGATGTGGATTGGGTCGCGGTCCGCAGATAAGGATGCTCTTGTTGAAGGGGCTTCTGCCGCAGCTGCCGCCGGGCTGGACGAAATGAGAGGTAGATCTTCAGCTTCGGGTCCAAGTTCACCTCGTACTTTCTCGTAAATATCAGTGCTCTTGGACTTCTTTCCGAGCTGCATTCCTTTGCCTCTAGTGACAAGGGGCCTATGTATAGTTAGTATGGACTTCAATCTTACTTTATCTTGCTTTGGAAGAGAGGGGAACAAGGCGTCATACTTGGAGAATGCTTTCTTTTTCTCAGCCTCATACGAGTCCATTGCATCTGGAACGCTAGATCGAACGGGTGGTGTATAGGTTGGGTATGATGGAGCTCTAGGAGCCATAGATCTCCCACTTCGGGCAGCTTCTTTGCGTTGCATCTCGAGTTGCTTCGCTTTTCGTTTCCGTTCTTCAGTTGCCTCCAACTCTTTGTTCTATAGCCAGGGAAGTGTAAGGAACCATCTTATCCAAATCGAAGAAAACAACATTCCAAAAGCAAAAGGCTTACCCTGTCAATTATTTCCTGAACTCGTTCCTCGTGACTCTCCATATCAAGGAATGTCTTTATCTGTGACAAGGTCAGGTTCTCCCGGTATCCCAAGGTAACAATTTCATCGAAAGCACTGAGAAGTTCGAACGCATTGCGCACGATCTCTCTCTCATCCAAGCTCTTGCAGACGCTGGACACAACCTGGGCAAATATGTGTAAACTATCAATGTCCTGCAGAATGTTTGATTGACGGTTTGTGATGAGGACGATGTATAGCTCGTCGAGGGGCTGATAGACGAATCGGACGTTATCCTGCTCGACAATAGTATGCTGCGTTCCCGAATCTGCCAGTTTAGGGAACGAGGCCAGCAATGCCTCTATCCTCGTGCGCGCCATCTCTCGAAACTGCCGTGAAAGGACAGCCTTCCCGCCACGGGTGCATATTGAAGCCGCGAGTACAACCTGTCATCATGTCATCAGTACCAGTGGGGGGTATATACAGAGTTTAGCTGATCGAATCACCTACCATTGCTTCTGTAGGCGAAAATCAAGAGCAAACCGCTATAGTGTAGTTGTATATCCCTTGAATAGTCGGCGTTGCTGGCGTTGCTGGCGGGTTGGATATGTTTGGTGAGTTCCCAAAGTGGCCTCAAGAGAGAGAAGTGAAAGTTGGTCCGTGCCCAGAGTCGCTTAGGGTGGCGAAAGGGGAAATTTACTTCAGCTTTCTCTTTGACATCCAAAACATCGTCTCTTCTTTTACCACAACAAAGGGCCCAATACTTCTGTTGCAACGTCTTCCTGAGCTTACATTCGACCTGGCATATCGATCATCTGGCTCTTACGCTCTCAAAATTCCAGCTATGCCGCAGGCTGCCGCATCTTGAAACCGCCTGTTTGTGATAGATAAGCGAACGCGACGAGCAGCTGTACGCGATGGAGGCCACTACTTTTGATGAGAGTATGGAGATGGCACCCGATACAGCTGGATACTTTGACAACCACGATGATATAGAGATTGAGCTGGATGGCCTGGGAGCTCCTAACCATGATGAAGACGTGGTCGTTGACGATGCTTCTATGGCCGGATCAGACCATCCGGGAAGAGTAGGAGACGACCATGAGCCTGTGAAGGATGCTGATATGATTGACGATGAGTTCCACGAGGACGGAGGTGGTCATAAAGAGGCAGAGGATGATTACCAGTTTATCGACGATGCGTTGGATATAGACCACCAATCCTACGAGATGGAGGAGGATTACGAGGAAGACATAGATGCCCCTATTCCAGGAACAAGTGTGATGGAACCTGATGTACCTGTGCACGAGGTCCCTTCAGCCGAAATGCCAGAGGAATATTCGGCCCCTGAGACTCAGAAGGGGAAAGACGTCGAAACAAACATCCAGGCTGCTTCAGCTGAAGAGAACGCGTCATTGGCGCCAAAAGAAGAATCCGACGAAGTTCATATATCCCCTCAGGTTGCACAACAACCTGAATTCGCGGCACAGGATAGTAAAACTGAACTCGAATGCTTTGATAATGAGGGCGACCAACCTTTAAAGACAGAAACAATTAAACCTCAAGAGCTAAACCATGAAGTTGAAGCACAAACCGAAGCCTCAGCCCCAGAAACAGTTGATGAAGCCGCCAAGGAGAAAGTCAGCACCAGCCAAGGTGAAACCGAACGCGATGAAAGCCAGCTTTCCGCACTGCACAACGTACAAGTATTGTACCAGGACAGTGAAATTTCACTATTCCCTCCAAAAGAAGATGACCTATCCGAAACCTACTTCCTCGAGGACGAAGCACTGGCACATGAGCCAATTGGGGACTTGCTAAACGCCTGTCGATTAGTCTTGGGAGATCACATGGGGAAGGAAGAGGAGCTATTCATGGAGATAGACTGCCTTGGGCTTCACCTAACTGAGGTAAGAGACAATGCTACTTTACCAAGTCGTCAACTAGATGCTAACTCTGAATCTTTAGGCTATTCGTTCCCATATAACTCTAGCACAAATAGTTCAAGTATATCTTGACCTTTCCCGTAACGATGGCGACACTAACCCTGGCCCATTATACATGTCACTTGCAACACAGCCAACCTTCACTCAGAACTTCAACTCCATCTCAGAGGCAGCTCAGGCTGGGAAAGGGTTATCACACGTTGGTAAATGGGAAGAATACGAAGACCATGTTATTTTCGAGGAAGATGGAAATACAGGGGACAGTTCCCAAGTAGAGGGGCAAGAAGCGTCTATAGAACCTGTTGAAAAGTCGGAAAGCAGGCCAGCCACCCCTCTTCGCGAACCAGGAAACGAGCACGAGGAAGTGAGTGGAGAGGAGACTGGTGCGAATGAAGGTTTAGAATCTAACACAAAGGAAATTGAGGAGCAATATGCGCCTAGTGCTCCTGCTGAGGATCCTGCGACCGCAAACATTGAAATGGATAAGCCAGAGCCTGAGCCAGAGCATATTGTCCATGATAATTCAGGCACTGATGGAGGTATTGAGCAGGATATAACAGAAC
Organism: Arthroderma sp. PD_2; assembly: GCA_032989685.1. Lineage (NCBI taxonomy): Eukaryota > Fungi > Ascomycota > Eurotiomycetes > Onygenales > Arthrodermataceae > Arthroderma > Arthroderma sp. PD_2. Next base: position 10,883 of record JANTQJ010000397.1, read on the forward strand.
AGGATACAGACCTAGGACAAGCCGAAGAACCAACCCATGAGGACGTACAAGAAGAAGATGGAGCTCACAACGAAGAGGCAAAGTCTCCAGTGCCTGGTTCTGCTCAAAATACTAACACCGAGCCTACCAACCAAGCTGCTGCCCCACCAAACACCGGCGAGGAATTTATAGAAATCGATTTAGAGACCTTTGGTGAAGAAGAACTGCACGATGACGAGGGCCTTGTGGACGAAGCCTCCTATGAGCAGGTAGCCGAACCTAGCACTCCCGAACCTACTTATAATCCACTCGAGGCCGATGAAGATATCTTTAAGAGCCCCACTGCCCCTGCAGCTGACGCGCCCCATGAATCTCCCGAGGGCCGGAGTGTTGGAACATCAGAGGAAGCTCCTCTACCAGCCGAGACTCGTGACGAGTACACGCTAGAAGCCAGCATCCCTGGAGGGCAAAATGGTGATACTTCCAAGGACGCTGCCACACCGGTAGTAGATCAAACTCGGGACTTTAACCCGGAGCAGGATGTAGATTCTGCAAACGGTGAAGCCCAATTAGAGCTTCACCCTGAGTTCGAACTGGACACCAACGACCTAACGGAGAAAGATGGAGAAGATATTTTTGCCGACTCAGCTGCGTTAGAAGTAGACTGGCGGCATGACACTCCCAAGGACCCAGACGTGGTCGATCTGGAAGAAACACCCCAGACAGAAATATTTCATGGCCATGACTTGGAACCCAACGCCTTGGCAGAGAATAATGGCGAATTCGCGGAATTACCTTCACTGGAGGACGGATCCAATGAGATAGCCCAAAATGGCTCAGCTTCCCAGGAGCAGAGCCCAAAGGCAGCCAAGAGGCCCCGTGCAGACGAAGAGCCGAACGGTTTATCGAACCCAGTGCCAGTGATGAAGAAGCACCGCTCTGACTAAGGGCTGCCGTGATTTCGACTTGCCTCGACCAGATAAAATCTCAGACAGAGAGCCACCATTTAATGCCAGGGGGGGAATACCATGTCATCCCACAATTGCCAAAACCCCTGGAGTCAGATGTAGATATACTAACCCCGTGCGATCAATGCTAACCTACACAGCGACAGCATATCACAACCACTGAAATGTTTCTAAGCTGGCTCTTGTTATGAGGTACGTAACTTTCCCGACTACTAACCATAGGTCCAACCAGTCTTTCCTGTGCTGCTAAGCCCTTTGGCTTTTCTTGAGTATCTCGACGACTCTCCCTATTTTCTTCTTCACCCGTGGGCGTCAAGCCTTGTTTAGCAATGCAACATTCTCGAGATGTCAGGTATTTCGACATTCTACCCTTGTGGATATCGAACATCCTGTACTCGTTGGTTGCCATCAACGTCGTCACACTTACGGGCTGCCGATTCAAGAGGGGGGGATGTCGAAGTGGAACGGCTCGCAACAACTTTGTCTGAGTTTATACCCATGTTAGGAGAAGCATCTACATAGAGGCCATCGTGATCCTGGTGGTGTTACTTCCGGTACACTGACCCAGCTACTTGGCTTGCAACCCTCTTGTCCTATCCGGTAACTTTCTATCTTGCCCATACCCAAGCAATTCATCTTCTTTTACCTTCTCCTTCTTCGTTATATCCTACGTTTTTTTCCTACAGTCTCGCACTGACCATATTTGTGGCGTGAAATGGCGTTATGCACGGATGGAAAAGGGAGTCGTATCTTGCATTTGGAAGCTTCTCGTTTATTCTTCACCCTTCTGCTATGTTAACTAGATCTCCCTGTCTTGCCGTGCCTTCGTCTCCTTTGTCTTTTCTTCTGTCCGTGGAGACGTAGGTCACCTCCGTTGCCTCTGTATGATATAACCGCCCGTTTAGTCTGCTAAAACATATATTTAATCATTTGCCCTGTGATTTCAGTTGTAATCACTGCCATACGGAGCACTACCTATCGTGGATTTCGGTGGATTCTTCCCCCGTATCTTCTACTTCCACCCTGGTGCATGTCTCATCTCCGATCTGTTAACCCCTGAAACTTCTCCCGCCCGATACTCCGTCCATTTGGCCAAGTTAAGAGCCTCCAACATGTGATGTTCAACTCCCTTCTCCCACCGCGAACAGCTCGAGGCGTCGCCTGATCCGCCTCTACTCCTCTATCTCCCTCTGTACCTATCTATCTACCGACTTACCCTACTGCTCTACTATTCCACTCCTGTTCGACCTGCTCTACCTTGTCCAGTGCCTGACGATCCCCGAAGAAACGCGCAAGGAGCGGCTTAGCTAAGCAGCCCGAACTGCTTCATGAAACACCAAACCTGGCCTGAAATCACAACTTGCTTCATCGCGCGTTTAGTTAAGAAAAAAAAAAGAAGAAACTTCAGACTGAGCAGGCCAACAGCTGGAATACCGTCTGCCACACTCACCAGCATCTAACCTGTGCTCGGTTTTTCTTTTCTGTGTTTTGCTGCCTCCCGTCTATGGCCATCCTCCACCTCGGTCTCCACGGGCCACGACTTACGAACCACGATCGCATCTAATACCTCCAACTGACCTCGCGAATTTCCTATCCAGAGCTGCTGTCTGCCATTTTAAAGCCGGACTTCTCCCCCTCTGCGGTTCTCTATAAACCCACGCCCACACTACACTTGCGTCGCTCGTTTTTTTCTTTAATTCGTCTCCCGCCACACGCTGGTTCTGCCGTTTCGCCAAACCTCCTTCGACTCGCCACGGCATCCCCCATACTCGCGCCCGAAAGTTGCTGGCCCGATTTTCGCTCCTAAGGATAAATATTAATATTAAACCGGCTGGTTGCGCTGTTCCGCCAGTACAGTCGACCGACATATACCTGTTTGCGCAGCGTCGTAAGAGGCGGGGAAAGAGGGTTGAAAGATATTAATATAGGCAGATATGGTTTCAGACAAGTACGAGCTTCCGGATGCGCTTCCTCGAGCTGTTTTGCGGCCTGGTGTTAACATGGAGTTAGGTATATCGGGCTATGTCTCGCCATAGTGTCGACGATGGCCATTGGTAAGTCGCGGACCACCAATTCTCTCATATAAAAGCTCGTTCTTAGATCTAACATCTTTATTAGGCACAAGTTTTGTCATCACTAAAAAGGTCAGTGCCTGCCAGGCCTCCTAGACATTGATCGCATACTTATACCGCTTTACAGGGTTTAATACAAGCGTCAGAAAGACACGGATTCGAAGGCGATGGGTTTTCATACTTAAAAAGCCCCATGTGGTGGGGAGGAATCATTACACGTTCGTACACCCATATCCGCGTACTCCTGGTGCAAAGTATGTCACCGCTGACTCAATATATACAGTAATTCTCGGAGAGGTCGCAAATTTTGCAGCATATGCTTTCGCTCCTGCAATTCTAGTGACTCCTCTCGGTGCTCTGAGTGTCCTCATCGGGTAAGTAAATAGAATTGTCCCAGACATACATTCCCCGCGTGCTAACTCCTCGACAGCGCTGTTTTGGGGGCATATTTCCTCAATGAACGGCTTGGGGCTCTAGGCAAACTTGGGTGTGCTCTATCGCTCCTTGGTTCAGTTATAATTATTCTCCATGCACCTCCAGACGAGGAAATTGGAACTATAGATGAAATCTTGCATTATGCTGTACAACCTGGTAACTATTTGACCAGCAAACTAAACCGATAGACCTGTCGTGTGCTAATTGACCCTGCAGGTTTCCTTATTTACTGTACCTTCGTCGCCGTATTTTCAACTGTCATGATATATCGAGTCTCGCCGAAATACGGCAAGAAAAACCCATTGGTGTATATTTCTATCTGTTCCACCGTTGGATCGGTCTCGGTCATGTCCGTCAAGGCGTTCGGAATCGCTGTGAAACTCACCTTGGACGGACACAACCAATTTACGCACCCTTCAACCTATGTCTTTGTCATTGTTGTTGTCTGCTGCATATTAACTCAGATGAATTACTTCAACAAGGCACTAAGCCAATTCTCCACCTCCATGTTCGTTCATTTTTCTGCTGCGCCGTTCCTCGACCGTAATGTTAACAGATTTATAGTGTAAATCCTCTATACTACGTTACCTTCACAACCGCCACCCTATGCGCATCCTTCATTCTCTTCCGTGGCTTCAACACCACCAACACAGTCGGCACCGTTTCTCTACTCTGCGGCTTCCTCGTCATCTTCTCCGGAGTTTATCTACTCAACCTCTCCCGAACAGATCCTGACGGGCGCGCTAGTGGCAGAACAGAAGATGAAGACGCCGTTCCAACTGACGGAATCGCAGGCATTCAAACCCGTCGGTCGCTCCAGGCTCGAAGAAGCATCGACCCACACCGCCGTAGTTCCTCGAGCATCGCATATTTTAACGGCTCCAGTGATCGAGAAGGGCTAATGCGCTCTTATGATATGGAGAATGGCGCCGCGTTTGGCCTTGAGGATCTGACCGAAGAGCCTGATGATGGCAGTGACCGTAGCACCTCACAGAAGAGGAACGGCACCGCTGAACATCATCCAGACGACCCGATCCCCAACGCAAACGGTGCAAAGCCTTGAGAAAAAGCCAGCAGCTTTGATTTTTGCCCTTTTTTCCTTATCCTCTCTTTCCCTTTGTTACCCTTGTTCATCCTTGATATATCTCCTTACATACACACCTCCCCAGCACGGGATGGATGCATTGACAAGTTCAAGCGCCATCCTTTCCCATGATTGACTGGATGATAACCAACATGAAATCGATCACGAAAATAGCGAGACGGGGGGATACTAATGACTCTTTTCTTTTCTTCTTCTTCTTCTTTCTCTTGGATTTCTCTACTGAACTGGCCTGCGCGGATAAGAAAAGAGTTTACGCCTGTCCACGTATTCTTGGGAATCGGTATATCTTGGGAGGCCGTGGTCTAGGGTTCATATATACGAAGGGTCTCTCCCCCCTTCTCCGGGCTCTTCTTTCTCGGGCTTCCTTCGGCCGGTTTTGATTTTGATTTCTTGCTGCATGTAGACATGGCGTTTCGGAGTATGAAATGTATGCTGATGGGGAATTTATCCTGCCTTGTTATTACTATTACTCCCCCTCTGAGATACTGTCTTTTGTTTATTCAGACCTTGCTGCCTTTCTTCCTTCTTTCATGTACGAGACTAAAGACAGACAGCTGGCTTATTATATCATGGGTTTTAAACATATTACTATATATCATGAGAAAGGGAAAGAGAAAGAGTAGAAAATGATAACTGGCCCGCGTGTAAATGTCAAGGGTGGCCGATCAGGTGATGGGGATGGTCGGTCGATTCGATGAGCTTGCTCCTCCAGTCTTTTGGGGCCATGGGGGAGTTTTTCCTCATCATGCGGGATCTTCTGTTTCTGCTACATCCAGCGATGCCTCGGCGACTCTCCATGTCCGTACGCCAGAACCGACAGAGAAGATGCCCGGCCTGGCGAGAAAGCTGCTCATCATCGCGGCCGTGGATGGCTTGATCCTCCAGCCGTACCACAACAACACCCGGTCGTCCGCCAATCTAGTGCAGGTCGACTACAAGACGCACCACATACACTCACCGGCGAGGGTCTCGAACTACCAGTATAAGAATGACGTCTGTCTGGAGTCGCATGGCCTGGTGGGTTAGTATTTTCTCCATCTCCTTAGCATTGGGAGTGCGCATCTGTTGACCGGGATTCTGCTTATATAGGACTGCTCTCTGTTGCATCGTACTCGTTCCTAATATCCATCACCCAGCGCCAACAGGTCGCCAATATCCTGGGAAAACCAATCTTTGTGATTACCGGGGTTTCCATAATCCCTCTCTCAGATCAAGCCGAAGCATCGAAGGCCATTAGCCAGGCGCAGCGGGCGTTGCAGGATAGCCCGGACGCTTACGAGCTGTCAGATAGCGAGTCT
>JANTQJ010000398.1:0-16672 GCA_032989685.1 Arthroderma sp. PD_2
TTTCTCTTTTTTTTTTTTTTTTTTTTTTTTTTTTCTTGGGGGGGAAATTTTTAAGCTGCTAGTGGGATTTTTGTGGTCCAGCCAGTGAAAAAACGCCTCCTCACGGCCAGCCAAACAAAAGAGAGCAAAAAGAAGTCTCTGCTGGGGGGCTTGGGGATGCATGAGTCAATGGCATTTTTGTCCTGTTGATCTTTCATACATTCACTCATCTGGCACCGGCCTTGGTTATGCATCTGCTGTCTAACTACGCTGTCCTACCAGAGAGATTTAGAGATAGAGTAATAACTGCGAAGGAATTACAAGTAACTGATAGAATGAAGAACTCTATCAAACTAGGTGGGGCTGATAGTAAATAAGAAAAAAAAAGAGAAAAAAATTGGCTATATAAGAGTTGCTATATGAAAAGAACGAAAAGGGCAAGGAAAAGGCATAGACGAGTATGCCTCGAGAGAGCCTGCGTATCTTCATGAATCAAGTATACACTACAGCTAATAAGGCTAATACAGATGAGAAATCACTCTACAGGATGCGAATTGGGTGACAAGGCGCGGCTCTCTCTCGAGCCCAAGCTATCACCGTCTGAGAAGCATGAAGATGCCATTCCTGCCCATCCGCTGGGAGTGAAGCCCTCTGGGAACGGGCTGACGGCTTCATGGGATATTCGGTCGGCGATGGGTGGCTTTGCCCTGCTGCCGGATGACCTGATACTGATACTGCTAGAGTCGTTTGACGCGGCGACGTTGAGATGTCTGGGTGCGGCCTGCAAGGCTCTCTATGCATTCACGCGGGCAGAGGAGCTATGGAAAGCCCTTTTTATTCAGTGAGTCTTTCTTTTTTTTCATCTGCTTTCGCTCCTGATATGATATTAATACCGCCTCGCAGAGCCTTACCGTCGAAGTTTTCGTGGCACGGCGATTGGCATTCGACCTACTTGAATTTACCACAGTCAAAGGTCGCCTCGCCTGACTGCTCGCAGCTGTTCTCGGATACGCTTCACAGACCTTTCCAGTGCTCTCATGTGTCACTGTCGGCGTACTCGGCCATACCAGCAAGGAACCAGATACCACGATTAGATAATTTGACGCAAGCCGAGTTTGACGAGTCGTGGGCTGATCGGCCGTTTATCCTTGCTCAGCCAGTCAAGGAGTGGCCGGCATTCAAATCCTGGTCTGTCGAATACATTTTGGATAAGCATGCGGAGACCCTTTTCCGCGCAGAGGCGGTGGACTGGCAGTTCAAGACATATGTTGATTATATGAACAATAACTCAGATGAGAGTCCGCTCTATCTATTTGATAAAAATTTCGTTTCGAAGATGGGGTTGTCTAGTGGCGGCGGCGAGGATGATGAGGATGCTGTATTTTGGCCACCTTCGTGCTTTGGAGCTGATCTGTTCGCCGTGCTGGGCTGCCAGCGCCCTGACAAGGAGTGGCTGATTATCGGCCCTGCCAGGAGCGGGAGTACCTTTCACAAAGACCCCAATGCCACGAGTGCGTGGAATGCGGTGTTACGTGGTTCCAAGTACTGGATCATGTTCCCTGGCTCAGCATCACTGCCACCTCCACCGGGCGTATACGTCTCTGCAGACCAGTCCGAAGTCACCTCCCCCCTGAGCATCGCCGAGTGGCTGCTGAATTTCCACGAAGAAGCGCAGAACACGCCCGGTTGTTTGGAAGGGATATGCGGCGAAGGAGAGGTTCTACACGTCCCTTCTGGCTGGTGGCATCTGGTCGTCAACCTGACTGAGTCGGTAGCAATCACGCAGAATTTTTTGCCTCGCAAACATTTACGCTCTGCTTTGGATTTCATGCAGAATAAGCCAGATCAGGTTTCTGGATTCCGCAGGGATGTTGTAGACCCTTATGGGCTGTTTGTCCAGAGGATGGGAGAGGCGTATCCGGAAATGCTTGGGAAGGCATTGCAGGAGATTGAAGCGAAGAAGAAGAGGAAGTGGGAAGAGGTTGTAAAGGGTTTGGATGACTCTGCTGATGATTCGGGAGTTGGAGGCTTTAGCTTTGGATTTGGTGATGAAAGTGATGCAGAAGTACCGTAGGTAAATATCTCCCTCGACACACTGCTCGTAATCCCAAGACAACGACATCTATATACAATTTGGATATATCAAATGCATACACCCACCCTAGAAATGTTTATATACCCGTGTAAGACGGGACTAGTGACACGACACCGACTTGGACGCCGTTGACTCCCCGAACAACAGGTACCCCAGGAACGCCCCGGCCGCCACAGCCAGCATGACCCAACCATTATACGACATAAACAGGAGCCTACAGAGAGACAATCAACGACTTCGATTCTTGGAATTAATAGGAAGAGGAAGAAAAAAAAAACTTACATGATGAAGAAGCTATAAAAGACCTGGGCGGCGTACAGGGCAGCACGAACGACCTTCCCCTGCCTCTCGGTTCCTCTAGCTGTCCGGGCTGAGAAGAGCAGTGAGCTACCTTCATGTACGACTGTCTCGTATTGCCTGTTTGGTGACGCTGTCGGTCTGGGACCTTCAACTGCCCCGGCGTCTTTTGTACCAATTCATGGAGAGCGAATTGTCAAATCGGCCGTTTTTCATACACGATGAAACGTAGTACGACGCAGAGAATGGGATAAGGCATGGAGAGAGAGCTAAGCTAGAGGACGAGTACATACCGGAGGGCAGGTCCTTTTGGGCGAGAGTAGATAGTTCATATCGTCGTGTGAATTCTCGCAGGGCCTCGTAGCCGGCGACTAGGGCCACGACGGCCATGAGGGAGAGAAGCAAGGTGAAGAGGCCGGTGACTCGCCATTGGGGGAAGATGATGCATAGATTTTTCGTCGAGAAGGTGAACAGCATCTAGATAGCCGTCAGCTGGCTCTTCCATGGGTATATCATGTATTCAGAGTGGAAAGAGACAGACGTTCATGCTGCACTGGTTTCCCATGTCCATGTCGCCATGGCCATGATCGTGATCCATTTTGGTCAGATGTTGAGATATCGAGAACCAACGTAAAGACAAGACAGTGAATATAGAACAAGCAACTCCAGCTCTACTCTCGACTCTTTTAAATATAGAATAGAAGATATAGAAATATAGAAAAATAGAAGATGAGAAGAAGTAAAGAAAGGCGAAGAAGTTGGCTTCTTAAGAAAGTAAACTGGGAGAGTGCAAACAAGGCAAACAGGGCTATCTGCCTCTTATCAGCGCATTTGTTCTCACCAGCCAAAGTCGACTTCCTGCAGCCCAAGAACAGCAACTGAATACTAGCAACTCCTACTCAACTGCGCCCTTCAGCAGAGAAAAGCACCCGAGATGGCTTCAACCATGGCCGAAAACATACCACCAACCACGGCCGTCGAGACTCCAACTGCTGCCACTGCTGCACCAACAGCTCCAGCCGACCAGCAACCTGCACGCGGCATTCCTTATTACGAGAAGCTAAGGCGAGAGCTACGGGATACCCTGCAGAAGAAACGGCTGATGGATAAAAACATGGTACACATCCCTCCCGAAGATCTGGAACAGTCGAGGGCTCAGGCTAATGCGAGACAAACGCGTAGGCTGCGCTGGAAGAGTCGATATACCGCTTCGAACAGTCCTACCTCGAGGAGACGGGTGCAGGAAACATTATCAAGGGATTCGACAACTACATCAAGGGCGCATCTAGCTTGTCCAACATGGGAGGCGGCAGCGGGATGGGCTCGTCCTTTGGTACTGGCAACGGACCAACGACGAGGCGGAAGGGCCAGGTGGCTGATACAGACAGAGTGTTTTCTCGGAGCTCTGCCAGCTTCATGAGGGTGAGTTGCAAGGAGGCCTTGACGTGGCGTTGGTGTTTTTCAGCTTACAACTGACGCGGTTCTCTCTAGGACTCTCCCGCTCCGTCGAGTGCACATACTACACCGTCTCATGCGCAGACACCGACGTCAACTGGACCAGGCTTCAAAGGCACAGAGAGCAAGGAGTCGACTGCCGGGGGGAACAAGGCTGCTGTAAACAAGAAGAATAACAGAAAGTCGGTTGGGGAAGCTTCCTCAGCCCGAAGAGATCGAGAAGCAGATGAGGGTGAAAACAAGCAGCCTCTCAAGAGGTTGAAGATCACATATGTTAGGGGAGAGTGAGAGGTGGGTGAATCTATGGGCTTGTCCTTTCTTACCGGCGTTGGATGGTTGGGGCTATGGGAAAAGCGATATATACCTTGGTTGGGCGATTTGTATTTTTTATGCTCAAGGGGGGTGTTGTATGATAAACAACTAGATACTGCTTGCTACGTCTTTCTTGAGAAGATAGAAGAGGCATATAATCTCAGATTTATTTCAATTTCATTGCATTGGAGTAATTTCAGCCATAAAAAATAATGCACTAACTACTATCTACAACGTAAACGGGACTGTGGGGTCATTAAGGGTGCGTAACGAATCATAAAAAATAAAATAAAGTCAGAAATAAAACTCACCCGCGTTGGTAGCGAGGGACAAGCTAGAGCTGAAGTCTGTACGTTGCAACTTCATAGGCTCTCAATTCAATCTTGACACGCGAAGGTCCGGATCCCTCAATCTTCAGCTCTTCCAAGTCGTCTTCCAGGAGATTGGTTTTGAACACTTTCTTAACAGCCAACGATGTCTCGAGAGTGCCGCGGCTTCTTCCTCCCATGGAGTCAAAGATACGCACGATAACGCTCTGTCCTGCACGGACTGGAAGTTCGCCTCGGGAGACGTCCTCGTCATCTTCACCGCGTTTGACGGTATCGAGTACAAGGGCTGGGTTGGCGTCAACCAGACGAACGGCCTCGAAAGGCTGCTGGGTCTCTGGTCCTGATGCAGCTTGCAAGATCAGGGGGTTATTGAAGTTGTAACCTGCACGAACGGTGCGGTAGTCAAGAGCGCCGGAGTGTGGCAGGATGGCATAACGGATACGGTGGTGGCCGATATCTGCGGTGCTGTCTGGCGCTTTGGGGGCGCGGAGGAGAGAGAGACGCATCAAGTTACCGGCTGTTGCGAATCCGTACTTGGAGTCATTGAGAATTGAGACACCATATCCGCTCTCGGAGAGATCGGCCCATTTGTGGCAGCATACTTCGAATTTGGCCATGTCCCAGCTACATGGGATGAGGTTAGCATTTTGGTCAGGCTCACGGCAGTAAATAGAAAGAGTCTGGACTTACGTGGTGTTGTAATGAGTTGGTCGTCTGTTGATACCAAACTGGCTCTCATAAGAGGCCTCAGTGTTTCGAATGTCGACGGGGAATTCAACCTTGAGGAATTTCATAGTCTCTTGCCATTCGACCTCGCAGTCCATTTCTACCATGGATGGGATATCTATAGAAGCTTCAGCAGAGAGGCTGATTGTCGTCTTGATCCAACTCTTGTCGCTAATCTTCGTCTCAGTGACGACGCTGACTCGATGTGGATTGCTCTCTGCAATCTTGGTCTCCGTGGAGGTCAATTCCTTTCGTGATTCAAAGTGGTAGACCTCGACATCCCATGCCTGCCAGTATAGTGGCTTGTCGTCAAAGATGACAAACTGATTCGCCTTACCGCCTTTAGCGATCACCTCTCGGTTCGCTTTCACGTCGAAGAGGGATGTAATCACTCCCTTCTCGACCTTGAGCACCAGGCTGTCATTGCGGAGTTCGAAGACGCCTGCGTCGACTTCCTTGATAGAGAGAGATGTTGACTGGGTGGAGCTTAATGGTTCAACGGCCATGACTCCCGTGTCTCCGCTCGCAAGAGCATATTGGGGAGAGCCAGAAGAGGTTGTTGCATTGTCCACTCTTACGATCTCCGAACGAGGCCATGGAAGGGTATTTAAGGCAGCAAGTTTACCGTCGGGGCTGGACTCCTTGTCCTGGAAACCAAGCACTTTCATTGCTTCTTCTCTCACCTTTGTGGCGGTCTTGAAAACCTGGGCATAAAAAGCGTCAGACTCATCGTAGCAAATTTCAATACAGCTTCCAGGAAGACAGTCGTGGAATTGGCAGAGCAAAACAAGCTCCCACATGTCGTCAATGTCCTTCTTGGGGTATTTATAAGACGAACTCTTCAGGGAGGCTAGAGTCGCCAGGAGCTCAATATCACGCAGTACAAACTCTCCCTTGCGGTTGTTTCGCTTGGTATTGGCCTGGGTGGTGTAAGTACCACGGTGAAACTCGAGGTACAGCTCTCCATACCAGGTCACAAAATCGGTGCCCTCGGCAGCTTTCTTCTCCAGCTTTGCAAAGAAGTCGTCGACTGAAGTTCCGCTCGTGACTCGTGGAAGAAGGCCGACCGTATCACTAATACCCCTCTGTCGACGGAGTTTCTCAATTTGCTCGAAAGTCGGGCCACCACCGCCGTCACCCTTTCCATATACAAGAAGAGAGGTGTTGTCCTGGTCCATAGATTTATGCTTGGTGATACTCCGTTTAACGTCACCGAAATGAGCACTAGCGGTATAAGTTTCCGAGGGAGGCATATGGCAGATAACCTGGCTGCCGTCAAGGGCTACCCAGTTGAATGTGGTATGTGGGAAATTGTTGATATTGTTCCAGCTGAGCTTCTGGGTGAAGAATCGACTCATTCCAGCTAGACGGCATAGCTGGGGAATTTGAGAGGAGTACCCAAAGGTATCGGGCAGCCAGAATGTGGTGCTACGTTCACCGAAACGGCTCTCAAAGTATCTCTGGCCAAGTATAAACTGACGAACCAGTGATTCTCCGCTGGGCAAGTTGGTGTCGTGCTCGACCCAGCTGCCACCGATCGGCTGGAAGGCACCCTTCTTCACCCACTCCTTAACTCGGTCAAAGGCGTATGGGTAACCTTGCTCGAGCCATTTGAACTGTTGTGCCGAGGAACAGGTGAAACGGAACTCGGGGTATCGTTCCATCAAGTCACACTGGGTTGACCAGGACCTGGCTACCTTTCGCTTTGTTTCAGCAAATGGCCATAACCAAGCGGTGTCAATGTGGCAGTGACCCGTTGCAAACACGATGGGTTCGGTGTCAGTTTTGTAGACATCAGGAGAATCGACCTTGGACCCAATGAATTCATGTGCGACTTTGCGCGCATTCATGATGGCTTCATCGCTTCCATCTCCATCTATAAAGGCATCCATCATGGCATTGCCGACGATAAGGGCCTTATGGGACTGCCAGGAATCACTCGGAAACTCTCGAGCAGCATCTAAGACCGTTAGTTGACCAGTTCTAACATGAAAGTGAGTAAGGATATAAGGGATGTATGTTTGCGCTTACCTCCAATCTGCCAGAAGTCATAATACAATGCTCTCGCCTGTAGATTGACTGCTACAATCTTGGCCGAGGTGAGCTGATAGTACCTGTTTGGATTTGGAGGCTGGATGAGATCTCCGTCCGAGTTACCGAACAAGCCATTGCAGGCCATCTCGATGTAGAAAAAGTGCGGTTTGCCATCCCTAAAGTCCTTTGGAATCACCCACTCGACTCTCTCTCCACCGCTCAGCCCTTGCAATGGTTTACCATCTTCCGTCCAAACCAGGCCTTCATTGCCGGCATCCCAGTGAAACTCTAGGTGGTCATACTTGTTCAGGTTCTCTGGGACGGTGAGTTGGATTCTGAACCAGTGAGTAGACCAACTGGGGCCGAACGAGTTTCCTCTGCTGGTGGGCTTGAACTCGTTATTGACGGCGTCCTTGAAGCTTGGTCTTGCCAGGTCCGGGACAGAATAGACCCAGAGCTTGACATGCTCTTCATCATCATTTGAGCCGTAATAGAACTTGCTACACCCCCCCGAACGGTTAGTATATGATTAGCTTAGTGCAATTGCAATTTGATGACTTCATTGCGGTGGTGGAGGGGGAAACGATGTATGAGAAGCTCAAACGAAGGCAGCACCACTCACTCTAGCAAGTTATGTTTCTGATACTGGCCTGTCGCGGTGAATTGGCGAAGACGGTCCTTGTAGATGGAGGTGATGTGCTGGCCGACGGGGCGTTCGGCGAGGACGGGGTAGGGTGGGACATGCTTGGGAGCTTCCCCGCCCATGGTGAGAGATGCTGGAGGAGATTAACTAGAAGAGACAATGCAATCAACAGCTCGAGCGAGTCGGCTTCAACTACACTGAGAGAGCTGAAGTAGTAAGTGTAAGTGGTTCTTGGATGGTTTGCGGAGGGAGAGCTCGTTCTACTTATATACATCAACAGAGACGAAGAAAGGTTTCTCTCGTAGTTGAGCTACCCCGCAAGCTTCTCCACGGCACGCGCAAGCTTCCAAGCCAGGGATCCCCCTTGGACAACAAACAACATCAACATCAACTTCCAACTTGCCGCCATCCATGACAACGCTGCAGCCAGCGAGTGGGTTGGCTGTACCGTTGCTTGTATCCTGCTCCAGGGACCAGAGCGGTCGGCAAGTTCAATTTGGCCAGGGTTTTTCGCCGTCACTTGATCCCTGATATGCAGCAGGAGAGGACGAACCGGTCATGCAGTGGTTATGATTTGAATATGAACTGGAGCATACATATTAGATGCCATACCCGGCAGCTTTCTTCCCTCCTAGCTTGACCTGGGCTTGGAGGACAGACAATATGCTCTGTTATCCCAGCTTGTTCGCCGCCTGACGCGATATACATATATTTATACATATTTACGGGTATCTTCTGATTGCTCTGCTTCTGACCTCTTATGACACGATATTTGATACATATACAGCCGGCCTGGATTGAAAGGAGGCTCAAGAACGGTTCCTGCTGATCATGGAACGGCCGGAAGATCGGCTAAAGGGAATAAAAGCTGATATCATCAACATTGGCCCCCCTGGGATTAATATTACTACATTCTTATGAAAACAACCAAAAGCTCCTGTTGCGTGACAGCATCATCAGATACCCCTGGGCTAAGGTACATGAGAGGCCAGCCTTCTAAACCCAGTGAGGGGTTGGCCCAACCATCACGATCTTATTCTTCAATTCCTCCCTTCTTTTCTGCTCGGCCCGGTTCGAGTTCGAGCCAAAGGCCTCCCTGGAGAATTCAACCGTCGACCGCCAAGCGTTGGTATTCCTCCCCAGCCCGAACCACTCCTCACGGCTACGAGGGTTCTCCCCGGGCAGATATGGTGGTGCCGTTCGTGGTGTGGTCAACGACTGCATCTGTGGCTCACTCGCGTGTCGTCGTATGACCTTGGGGATTAGCTTGTTGATGTAGTTGGGAAGAAGGCCGGATTTCTTCTTCTTTGGCTTGTTCTTTGACAGGGCCTTGACTCCGTATAGCTGATAGTCGCTTGGTGGGATTGCAAGCTGCTTTGGCCTGTGGCCGCTCTGGCGACGGGCTGGTGGTAAGGGGGGGGATCGGAAGAGACCAAATCCAGAACTCTCCTTTCTGCTGATTGTGTCAGGGAAGGCATCGAGCATGGAGGTGCTTGCACAGGTGGTGAAAGAGTATAGTTGTGTACGGTTTATGGGCTTGTCTCTCGCTTGCGGACTAGGTTGGTCATCGTGAACCTCTTCCACGTTAACGTGAGGGATATCTGGCACAGATTGTTGCTGAATGAGTTCAATGTATGATGCTGCATCAGGGAGGTCCCCGGTTTGAACTCCTTTATTGGAGCTCGAGTTTGAGGATCGTTTCTGGTAAGTCTTGCTGTGACGGGGATGGGGCTTGTGGCAGAAACAAAGATCGGGGTTATCGTGGTCTCCAGTAGTGTCAGCTGGTAGCTGGGAGGCTTCTACCGACCCGGTATTCTCATCTACACCCTCAGGACGTGGTACGATGGTCGCATTAGCCGATTTCTCTGCCTCTGAAACTGGCTCTATTTCTGGGTTGAGTGCCTCCAGCTGTTCATGTGGTTTCCCCTCGTCAATCCGCACACGAGACTTTATAGACGCCTCGTTATAGGTTTGATATATCGGCGAAGTTGAATGTCGGGCACGTTTTGCAGGGTTCGAAAGGCGATCCTTCTCTGGTCGTCTCTGATAGTAAGGGGAACGAGGAGCTGGCGATTGCCGGCTACAAAATAGCCGAAGCTCGTCGACTGAGCGGGCATGCATAGGACTGAAGTTTCCATGGTATACATTCTCACGGTGTCTATCATACGGGCGCTGGTAGCGAGCACTGCTCAGATAGTGGTCATCTGGGGAGTAAATGCCGGAATTTCTCTCTGGAGGAGTGGGAAGAGGTTTGTCGAGCTTCCATCTTGGTATGTAAATCTTAGGTGAGTTGGGCTCTGGCGGAATCACTTGCTCTAGGCCTTCTAAAGAGGATGAAGGAAGAAGAGGGTGCATGTATGGAGCTCGAGGCCGTAGCAGCAGCGACATTTTTGCCCTAAGTGTATCAGGATGGTTATGGGTTGCTTGAAATACTAGAGCAAAAGGTAAGAGGATATGGCCCTGGGTGGTAGGTTAATGGTATATCAACATCTACTCGTTTGTATTGTCGATCCTGAATCTGAATGCGTTTGATGGCATTATCAACTAATATTATATAGGATTCAGGCATCAAAGCCCGCGCTGAAAGAGGCACAGGGCATTTACGGCGGAGATACAAAGGATAATGGAATTCTGCAGGGAAGTTGCCACATCCGGTTTGCTTCCTGCATGTATAGTTATCATTGGGATTCACACATGACTGATCCAACGTTTATGATGCGTATTATGTTGCTACATTGAGGCTGTGAGGGTAATATAGGGAAAAAAACATTGTGGAGTTGTAGTAAATCGCGGAGGCATATTTCATCTGACTAGTGCAATATGTACGGCGTCAACCGAAGAACCAGAGTTAAATATGCATGTTGCACATCGAAATCTTCGTTAGCCTTCTAGTTTGGCCATGGGCGAATATATAAAGATAGGGGCAGACAAAGGAAATGCTGATCTACGAAAACAAAGGCAGCCCAGAATTTATAGACGCATGAACCCGTACTCGGACCTTAGCGTGAAATAATAGTAGATAAAAGCCTCAGTCTTCTGGAACGCCGGGAAAAAAAAGAGTAAACAGAAAGTAAATAGTGTGATCGTGATCGTGCTTCGTGAGTATAGGGGACGAGTTCATCATGATAGTTTTGCTGCTTTCTCGAATATCTCCGGGGTTAATGTATCTTCGCGATCGACAATCTCACTAAATCTTCCGAGAGTTTTTAATCGGGAGATCATGTCTTCGTCTCCAAGATGGCTGTTATGTTCGAACTCGGGAACCTCGTCATATGCAACTCTCGCGGCATCAACAAGGATGCGGGCCGTCATACCGAACACTCGAAACCGCTCGAGGCCCAACGAGACTTTCTCTTCCTCTAACTGGTCAATAGCAGCGTCTTGCTCTTTAGTATGCTTCTTTGGGGTGGCAACCTTCTGGTTCGTTATAGCCACGAAGAAATGGTGCACTGGTTCCCCCGCGAGTTAACGATTGTGTTCATATCCAACCGATATATATAGAAAAACACAGCGATTGCATAAAGTAACTTACTTCTCCACCATGTCGAATTCCATTTCGTCCATGATCCCTCATACCAATCGCTTGGTTTTCCGGGGAGAGCTTGGTCTGCTTCTCCCCGAGGCTCATCGGCCATCTTCAAGAAGTTATGGAACGGGGCAGTGAAGACCGCCGCCACTTCTTTGGCATCTAGTTGGGGTATGAATGCTTCTTCGGGATCAGCGTCTTCACCCGTCTTTTCATTATGAGAGTGCAAAAGAGCAACACATGGCCGGACAGCAAGTTCTGTTCGAGCCAGGCTTGCGGGCAGTTCACAGAGATGCTCAACCCAGAAGGGCGAAGGCATCTGCTGGTCAACGTTGGGCAATCCAATCTCCTCATACGCTTCACGTCGAGCTGTTTGAAATGGAGTCTCGCTTGGTCCATCTGACTTTCCGCCAGGGAGAGCTGCTTGACCGGGATCTGAGCCATGATATGTTAATTATTGTTGACGTTGCTGGAAGCAGAACTTGAAATTAAACATACATGATTTGAGAGTACTAGCACGTATGGTCAGAATAACCCGAAGGTCTCCTCTCCGATCGGCAAAGAGTAATAATAATACTGAAGCCTGTCTTGTAGACGGCATAGCATGGTAATTCGTTGGGGGCGGAGTATATCCTCTCAACCGTTCAATCGCATTCTATTATCCATCCCCAAGGAGTTAGATAATGTTTCATATCCAGGCTTTTTGGAACGGTATAACATGATCGCCCGCATGAGACAATGCGTCTGTAGTTTAAAGGGGACGGCAGGACGTTTAGTTATGCAGGTTCTATATTTACCGACCTGGGCTTCTGGCGATAACGGCGCCATCTTTCCTTTCAATGTCGGGGATCCTGCAACAGACGAAAATAGTCTATGGCGGAGTCTATGGCAACGGGCTGGATCTATTGGAACCAAACGAAGACACTGTCTCATATCTCTCTGGCAGACTATTCTGATTTATGTTATTTTGCCATCTCTCATCGGTGATTTCAGCCCATAAAAATAGGCAAAACGCCGTGCCGAGGCCGGAACATCCTTTTAGGCACAGGATCGGGCCACCAAAAACATTTAACATTAGAATATTTGATTGAATAAAGCTGGCACTGGAGATATATTTTATTAATGATATCAAATAATATTTTCATCAGGATCTAAGGTAGAAAAATCATCCAAGTGGTTGAGAGGCAAAAACCACCAAAACAACACCAACTTCTAAAACCACAAGCTCTCCTTTGTAGAATGTAGCGTTTTGAACCACAGGCTCCCTCCAGTCTAAACCAAGAAAACAAAGCACATTAAACGTATTGAAGCAGGTAGGAAATAACAAAAGAGAGAACCAAGGAAAAGGGAGATTCAGCGAACCAGGGAATGGTGTAGAGTATCAGCTCGCCTTGCTGTATAGGAATGATGGGAGAACGAAGGATGCATAGTATAATTACAAAGTAAAAGTTAAACAAATACACTCGGTGATACCTAGAAGGGAATGTAAGAGAGGGTACGTTCATGGACCATATTGGCCATTTTTACTGCTTTTTGTCACCTGCCTCGGGTTGTTTGGAAGATTCCTTGTCGGCTTTGGCGTCTTCTGTCTTTTCGGACTGCCCGGTAGATTCAGTTGACTCGCTGGAAGCTGATGCATCCATCTGTTTGTCGTCTTTCTCATCGATGTTCTCGTGGTCCTTTGGCGCTGGCACACCGGTATCTCCATTCTCGGTGATCTGTTCATTTTCTTCCTCAATTAACTCCTGCTGTTCCTTCACGACCTCGAGACGCTGCTTGTTCGTGGCAGCTCCCTCAGCGTTGTGAACCTCGAGTTCAATCTCGTGGAACAGCTCCTCAGGAATACTGGATAGAACGGAGCGGAGGGCGTCCATCTGAGAGGAAATTTCGTACTCTTGAGAGTGCTGGGTATACATGTATGCATTGCTAAGAACGAGAAGAGTAGAGGGAACACCCTGCTTCAGACGAAGGTCAAGCCACATGGAGAGATCGTCGCGGAGTCGAGCTGGCGAGAGGCCATGAGTTCGGAGACCGCGGGATGCACACGCCATCTGGAGCTCGGGGACGAGTAGGGACTCAACTCCCTCGTATGCAATGGCCCTGTC
Source organism: Arthroderma sp. PD_2 (assembly GCA_032989685.1). NCBI lineage: Eukaryota > Fungi > Ascomycota > Eurotiomycetes > Onygenales > Arthrodermataceae > Arthroderma > Arthroderma sp. PD_2. The sequence continues at coordinate 13,502 of JANTQJ010000398.1, forward strand.
GTCACGTTTGATTTGACGCATCCTAACACGGATGGTGTATCGGAGCATTGTGTCCGTGCCAAAAGTGTTCAGGTTCATGTACTTGCACATCGCAACCAATTGGGGCCGTGACAGGTTGTCCAATGTGAGATCGTCCTTGAAAATCTTACACACGGCGATAACATCTTCATCAGACGGGGTTTCTCCGGTTGCTCGGACTTTGCGGAAGAATTCGGTAAACTCCTCCTTCTTTGCGTTTATTGAGCTGACTGGAAGGCCTGTTTCCTTGAGAGTTCCCTGAAGGAAATTTGAGACTTCCTTCCGTGTGCCTCGTAGGGTTGCAGCCTTGTCATCCTTGGATTTTTGGCCTTCGTAGGTGCTTGGAAGAAGGTTGGGGAAGAGCTTGAGGGCCACTGGGAGAAGGAGTTCTGCGAAAGGAATGATAACAAAGGCAGAGAAAGGGACAAGTCGAGCCAAATCTCGAACGGTTCTTTGAAGCTAGAGATCACTGTCAGTACAAGGATGCGAATATCGTTGTAGAGTACAGGTGCGCAACCTACCTGTCTGTTTTCTCTCCTACTTAGCTCATATCCTGCAGCCATCTTGAGTGCGAGTTTCGAACTAATCTTAACTTCCGCCGCCAGAAGCTTTGTTCCATCCCAGTAATGCTGTACTTCCTTCTTAATCTTCTGTCCAAGAGTCAACTTTTTGGCTACCTTCTTCTCCTCCAGCTGGCCCTTCTCTGCTGCCTCGACAATAGAAGCGGTGTGTATCTTCTTCTCTAGATCCTTCGACTCAACTTCTATACTGTCTAGTTTCCTCGAGACCGCGTTTGAGGTAGAGGCTTCGGGCGACGAAGCTGTGGTCGTCTGGGGCTCCTTTGGGAGAGGCTGCTTTGCTTTATCAACGTTGAATCCGGGTGGAGGAAAGGCGTTGGCGTTGTTTGTGCCGGGCGACGTGGACGGGCCGCTTGCGTAGCCACGGCGGAGCTGCGCGAGCTCAAGGCTCACTGACGGTAGGACTGGACGGATAGATTGCGCCCGGAAGGCGGAGTGAGCGTATCTGGCGAGATGAAGACGGCTGGCATCTGATGTTATGTTAGTGTCTGAAGCACTTGAAAATGAAGAGAGCTGTATATGACTTCGTACCACTCTGGATGAGTCTCCTTACAAGTACTCCATTCTGTCCAAGGTTCCGCACAGCCATGTATGCGTTGTGTCGGGGGCGTGGCGGAGGGTCGGATAAGTTGATGGGAGGGTATTGCGTATGATCTGAGGCTGTTCAATGTGTGTTAGATGGACTCCCTTGTGCTGAATGTACGAAATAACCAAGAGTGCGACTTTCAGCTTGTGAACGTGCAAGAAAGATAATTCTCCGGCTTCGGAAATTGTTACGGATCAAGTGTTTTTCCGGCCATCGACGCCACCGCCAAAAACATCCATGGAAATACTAGAAATCAAGCTTTCGATGAGGCTAGAGATTGTACAAGGAGCTTAATTATATGTGCACAGCGCCATTTCTGTTGGTAGTATTAAGATTAAATGTGTGGACTAAGGCGTAGCTAGTCACGATCCAATGACGCATCAAGGGGTATATATGTACATCCTAAGACCTTGCAAACATAATAGAGGCATGAGAACAAAGGAGCAACAAAATAGAACCATGGTAAAAAAACTCAAAAACGCTAGAGGGAGGCTTCTTGGGGTCGTCTATTGACGTTAGGAGAGGATGTGTCATTAAGCAAAGCGCCAGTCGAGGCAGCTTTGGTATTGGCATTTAAATCGAGGCTGGTGATGACCTGACTGGGGTCCACTTGTGCCTGCTTGGGCGTTGTCATGACCACTTCGGTGAGGGAGTTTGGTTTGATTCCATCTTGGCCTTGGGGGTCAGCAACGGCGGTCAGGGCTTCGGGGGACATCTGCCATTTGGCGACGTCTGCCTTGAGCTGTTCAAGTTCCTTCTGGAATCGTTTCCCAAACACGTCGATGTAGAATGTGGCGCCGTTGTAGATACTCCAGATGAACACCACGGTTAAGAAGGCACTGCTTGCCCATTGATACCAGAACCAGAGTGGGCAGGGAACGATGGTCAGGATCGCGTATATATACTGGATGAGCATGAAGGCAGGCTCTTGCAGTGGATCAGAGAGATGAAGCACAAATTTGCCGATCCATGTTTTGGCGTATGATCGTCTCAGCCAGGTGAAACTTGTTGGGCGTCCGGCAGCGATCTTGTCTCTCTGGCGAACTGTAATAAGGAAGTGGTAGCTGAGTTGCCAGATCGCATATGGAACAGATGCCCAGATCATCATGGCTCCAAGTGTGTAGTGCTCAGGCGAACCAGGAGGGCTGAATTTTATCTGGTATACGGCTGGGAATCTAGTTTCGAGTATTTCTGGAGGTGTCAGGTGTACCAGACAATGGAGGGTCACCGGAGGCATGATGTGGATGAATAAGCTAAAGACGGGAGGTTAAAAGTAGGTTCTACAAAAACAGAGGGGTGAATTGAGACTGTCAAGTCTTACCTGACGACTTTGTCTATGCTGTGGAACACCATCGAATTTCTCCACATGGCGATGGCAACAGCATTATTTCCATAGGCAAGACACCAAGTACTGAGGAACAGCCGTTTAGAGCTTGGGAACACCCACATGCTCAGGATAGTCAGAAAGTTGACGAAGTAGCAGAGGTCGGCGAGGAAGTAATGATAGCCAATCTTGCAGTATTTGTAGTATCGCTGAGGCATGAAGTAGACGAGCTGGCCGGTAAACCAGAGGTAGAAGTACGTAGGGTATGCTCCGAGCAGGTAGCCGCTGACGAAAACGTTTAGCACACCGGCGATGAACGATATCTTCTCTATGGCGGTGACTGTGACTGTATCGTTCCATCGGACCGTAAGCCGTTCAACCGAGTGCTTCATGCGTTTCTTGTATTTCACCAGCTGTTCTTCGGACGTAGGCATCCTCTTCTTGAATTCACCAACCACCCTCTGCCGTGCCTGCTGGCTGGTCGACCTGAACTTCTCCTGGTGTCGTTTAACCCTCTCCTTTTGAGCGTTGAGTGAGGTCTGCCATTTCTCTAGCTTCTGTGATATCGCCAGGTTGCCGAGCAGGTCGAGAACCGTCACTCTTTCGACGGGCGTGAGCGGTTCCCAGTCTTCCTGGTAGGAACTGCTGCTCTCTGATGATATGCG
>JANTQJ010000399.1:0-16637 GCA_032989685.1 Arthroderma sp. PD_2
TATTCTCTCCCAACCCCTTGCCCGGGTCCAGACAGCTCTCCCCCTGCTGCTCGCTCTCGTATCAAGACTCCCTGCCGTCGCGTAACCATCAACCATCCCGCACCTTGAGGAAGAAGCAGAAGAAGCGAACAAGCGAGCGGGCAAAAGAAAACAAGCAATAGGCAGAAGGCCACAGGCGGGCTGCTCAATCAATGTGCAACACCACCGCATCGTCCCCATACCTGACATGAACAGACAGCTGTCATCGCCACCAAATATCTTCCTTTTCACCGCAACTCTAGGTCCGCCACGCCATACCAGACATACACGGCCCTCCCGCCAGCAAACAGACGTATACAGATTACAGATAGACTGACGGACCGACGGCCGAACGATGGTGGTGCCCCGACCCCGCGACCGCGATCAAGATAATGGAGACGCCACCCGCATCACAAATACCCCTTCCAAGTCGTCCAGAATGTCGAGATCGGACTCTAGCCCGCCCAAGAAGGAGAGGGAGAGGGATAGACAGATCAAATCCTCGGCCAAGGACGTTGCGGAGCTGACTGATTTCGTACGTTATCTTGCTATCTACCCCTATCTGCGGGGAGAGCGTTACAACTGTTTTCAATTGATGGACCGGGGAGCTAATGGGTGTGAATGATAGCAATTAGGGGATTGCCTGGGCAAAGGCGCCTTTGGGTCTGTTTACAGAGCTCTGAATTGGGGGACCGGCGAGACCGTTGCCGTCAAGCAGATACGGCTGGCCGATTTACCAAAGAGCGAACTGAGGGTTATTATGGTGAGTGCTGACCTTCTACAATTGATTGCTGCGTGGTATATAACTTGACTTGATCTAACCAATATTCCCGCAGCAAGAAATAGACCTGTTGAAGAATCTAGATGTAAGTGCAGACACGAGGGTCGAAGAGATTATGGCCGGGTCAGGAACCCGATCTGACCCAAGGTACTAATCCATCATAGCATCCGAATATCGTCAAGTACCATGGTTTTGTAAAGTCTGCGGAAACCCTAAACATTATACTAGAGTATGTCTATATACCCTTTACCTATACCCGCTATAGACCTTTAACAACCTGTTAGATACTGCGAGAACGGATCACTGCATTCGATATCTAAAAATTTCGGCCGCTTCCCAGAGAATCTGGTTGGGCTATACATGTCACAGGTCCTACACGGATTGCTCTACCTGCACGAACAAGGTGTCATCCACAGGGATATAAAAGGTGCAAACATCTTGACCACAAAGCAAGGCCTGGTGAAGCTTGCGGACTTTGGTGTCGCTAGCCGAACTACGGGACTTCATGAATCCAGTGTCGTTGGTACGCCATACTGGATGGCTCCGGAGGTGATTGAACTCTCTGGCGCGACGACGGCCTCGGATATCTGGAGTTTGGGTTCAACCGTCATCGAACTGCTTGAAGGAAAACCCCCGTATTATAAGTTCCAGCCCATGCAGGCCTTGTTCCGTATTGTCAATGATGACCACCCCCCTCTCCCTCAGGGTGCTTCCCCTGTGAGTAGTTCTACCTCCCTCACTGGTATGATGATTGCTAAGATATATATCATTCCCAGGCTGTAAGGGACTTCCTTATGCAGTGCTTTCAAAAGGATCCGAACCTGCGTGTTTCTGCAAGGAAGCTACTTAAACATCCCTGGATAGTAAACGCTCGTCGATGCGACTCCGTCGTGCCGAAGAAGTCCACTGAGTACGAAGAAGCTGTCAAGAGTGTCCAGGAGTGGAATGAAGCACTCCGATCGCCCAATTCAAATGCCATCCGGAAGACCTCACAACAGTCAGGGATGGGAAGTAGCCCCATGTCGACACAAAAGGAGCCTTCTATACATCCCATGAATATTCCAAACCGAGACTCCTTATCTGTTCTGAATATGAACGCTGCGGAAAAATACCGCTCCCCAGAAAATGCAAACGACGATAACTGGGACGACGACTTTGCCTCCGCCATATCCCCTGGCGCCCTTCACCTCCCACACCTTAAACCGCAGGATAACTTCGGCGGAATGCTCTCCCCCGAAAAACTAAAGGCCTTCGCATCTCTCGAAGGTATAACCGAGATCTCCCAGTCAGATAGCTTCGGTATTGACGATGACGGCCAAATTAATGATTCCATGAATAATGACGAACCTGACCCCCTACAGACTATTCGGCCATTGTCCCGGAAGTCGCCTGATGAAGAACTTATGGCGCCACGCAGTCCACGCAGGAGACATAGACAATACCCTGTTTCTGCTTTTAGGAGGGGCCCGATAATATCATCGGCCTCAGGTGCGGCGAAGCCAATTCGCCATTCGCGGCCTGCAAATTTTTATGAGGAGAGTTCGGTAGAGGACTATTCAGATCTCATTGAAGCGAATGATGAGGTGTTGGAGAGTAAATTGTCTGCCATGCTGGTAAGGACATATCGTTTATTCAATCCTGCAGCAATTATCATGCTAACGATTCATAGGGTACCGGACAAGACGAGAATTCCATCCAAGCTCAAGCTCTAATGGGTCAAGACATCTTCTCTGGTGACGAAAGCAGCCCGCAAAAACCAACCCCTCATAGACGCAAAAGATCCGAACTTTCTCGCTCCCGATCAGCCATTGAAATAGAAATGTATGCTGAAGACGAAGCAGATGAAGATTTCTCCGATATTTTGGGTGATGATGAAAGTACGCTCGTAAAACTAGAAAGCGATGAAGGATCAGACCGCAGCACATTGATGCTCAACTCGAAATTGTCCACTAACTCTTGGCTTGGCGATATTGAGGATGAGGATGATCCGTTTGCGCAACTTGAAGAAGGCCTAGACGAGCTGGACTTGGAAGCTAACATTGCGCGAGATAAATATGCGCGGTTGCGGAATCAGGTCGAGGGCCTAGTTAGCTCGTTGAAGACGTCACAGGATGACGAAGTTTTAGTAGATATATCGGAGCAGTTGGTAAGTCCCGGAACCACCCCTTTATTTGTATTTTGTGTATTGGTTTTTACTCTTGTACCATGCTAACTTTTACTAGATGACCATATTTCTAGACATGCCTGAAACAAAGACTGTTATTATGAGTGCCCACGGAATGCTCCCAATTCTAGAGATTCTAGACACCTGCAGACGCCGAGATGTCATCTCTAACCTCTTGAAAATAGTTAATGCCGTACGTCTCACTCCCTATTACCCTCTCAAGCGATTGATATAGTAGGCGCTGATACGTACGTGATAGATCATCTACAACGATTACGAGATCCAAGAAAATCTTTGCTTCGTTGGTGGCATTCCAATCATTAATAAGTTTGCTTCGAAGAAATATCCAAGAGAAATCCGTCTTGAGGCAGCGGCATTTGTCCAACAAATGTTTCAAACATCCACCCTGACATTGCAGATGTTTGTCAGCGCCGGCGGCTTGAACGTTCTTGTTGAATTCCTTGAGGATGACTATGAGGATGAAAGAGAGCTTGTTTTGGTCGGTGTCAATGGTATATGGAGCGTGTTTGAGTTACAGGTATGTACCAGACTTCCATCTAATCGCATCTGCTCCCTTTTATGTGATTCAAGACTTATGGATGGAATCTATAGGGATCAACCCCAAAGAATGACTTTTGCCGAATACTATCTCGAAATTCAGTCCTAGACCCCTTGTCTCTCGTCTTGAGTAGAGTACTCGACGAGGAAGAGGGCGAAATGGCAGAGCTTTGCGAGGCTCGTATTTCTAATATATTTTTTATATTCTCACAAGCTGAAAGCCACGTTAAAGAAATGGTTGCTGAGAGAACTGTCCTACATCGTGAGTAGAGCGCATTTACCCACAGGAAAACACATTTAACAGTACTAACGTTCATCAAAGGTGTGTTGAAAGAATTAAAGAGAATGTCACCCAGCCCTCAGATAACGATGCTTAAGTTCATAAAGAACCTCTCTATGCTATCCGCAACACTAGACTCTCTTCAAAACTCCAATGCAATTGACGTTCTTACTGAACTTCTCCGATCAACGATGAAGAAGCCCCATTTTCGCGAGGTATCGAACCAGATCTTGAACACGATCTACAATATGTGCCGCCTCAGTAAATCGAGACAAGAGGACGCTGCTTTGAATGGCATAATACCTTTACTTCAAAAGATTGTCAAAACGGAGCGACCGTTGAAAGAGTTTGCCCTTCCGATTCTCTGTGATATGGCACACTCTGGAAAGGTTGGGCGTCGTGAGTTGTGGCGCAATAAAGGCCTGACGTTCTACATTTCCTTACTTTCGGATCCTTACTGGCAGGTCACAACACTAGATGCTATATTTATCTGGTAATTCACCCTCCACCCTTCTATACATTCCGAATTATATGTCTTACTAATAATCGTAATCAGGCTTCAGGAGGAAACTGCTAAAGTTGAAGAGTATCTCCTTGATACCCAGCATGGAGATGCTTCGTTCACAGTCGCCATCATCCGATGCATGGCAATCTCAAAAGCCAATGCTTTTGAGAATCTTCTTGAGCCTCTCCAAAAGCTACTTCGGCTAAGCCCTGCAATCGCAGCCACCCTTGCCAGACCAGATATGTTCGAACGTATCGGCCAAAAACTACAGCATACCAAGCCCGCCGTAAGAGTGAACTTGTTGCGTATCCTGTCAACGATTTGTGACTCGAGCCAGGAGCAGTGTGGTCTTCTCCGCCGCTACGGGCTCCTCGACGCCATCCGAGAGTTACAAAAGGACTCTCGAGTTCTTGTTAGGGAACTCGCAGGTCAACTTATAAAAAACAGTGAGGAAAGTGATAGCGTCAGCTTAAACGGGTCGAAACGACGACCAACTCCAAGACGCAGAAGTACGTCGACGGCGGCACCCCCCAGTCTCATCTCAAGTCACTCCATGCCCGTCTCCCCCCAAGTGACCAGGCCAGGTTCCTCGCACAAGCCCTATTACGAAGGTCGAGAGACTCCACGCCGCCAAAATGGGCTTGATAGCTCTCTAATCCTTCGCCCCGGTAGTCGGGACGGTAGAGGGCCAAACATACACCCTGGTCTGGCAGGGAACGGTAGTACTGGGCTATCAAGCAAGACCCCGCGACTAAGCCACAGATTATCACAACAAATATTACCGGGCTTACAGCAAAAGGAGGAAAATCGAACTCCTACCTCCACACGTGCGCCGTCTCTGCTTCAGCCGTCATCACGGAGACGTCGGCCAACTAATAGCAGCTCAAACTGGACTTAAAATGCCACCAGACCAAAAGAAGTAGGGGGTCGTCTGTATTTATTAGAGAGCGGTTGTGGAGTTGGCGCATTTGGTGGGTGTGGGGGCTCCCAGCTCCTTTTTCTTGGAAGCATCCATAGATGCAAAATAACGGGGACACTAATTTTTTTCCCAATGAGTATCGTATAGCATTTTTATAGCATCTGGAGACTGAATTCCGAAGCCATACTTTCTCTAATCCCATTCTTACATCACTGGTATAACTAGCATGCTTAACTATTGAGTTTCTTCATGGGGTAGTAGATATGTCCTACTGTCATAGTTATTCTCGAGATATTATCTCGCGTAGAGATATATTTTTAACAAAAACTTATACAATAGAGCAAGCGCTGAAATTTACTGAGTTGCGAATGACACTTGACCTCTGTTCCCCGAGTATCTCCAATTTTCGTAGCAATCATATAATAATAAGAAGCCGTCGCCGGAGTAGCGCTGTGAGCGTAACATTGACCCATAGCTCATCCGCATCACGATGTTTCCACCGTGCAAGGCCGTTAATCTATAAGCAACCTCAGTAGTCATCACCTCGGCTAATGACCTCTTTTACATTTGGTCGTAGCAAAATTGTCTATTAACTCTATTAGCAAGAGGAGCCCAGGAATGCCCGAAGTACTAAGGGTGTAGTGAAGGATAACTTACATGCTCAAACTGGGCTGTATATGATCCCTTCACGTCACAGAGTGGAGGGTATGCATCGACAAGTCCGGAAGAGACTAGGTTGTTCAACTATATGAGACCAGTGTCAGAAAGAATATCCCGTACGCAGGTAGATTTTGCCTTTTGATGGGGAATGAGACGAAGATTGCTAGAAGCGATCACTTACCCCGAGAAGGTACTTCTCTTGACCAAGGCGATCAAGGTACCGACGGCAGAAGGGAAGGGTGCCGAAGTTCTTGTTGATAAGGCTGTACAAGTTCTTTGCAGATGACAAGCGAAGAGGCACGCTTGGAGCATTGGGTACTTTAGCATAGTGAGATGTTTCCATCTTTCCGTTTCGGCCATATTAGTACGGATTTCATCATCGCAATGTCCAGAGGAGCAACATACATCGTCTCTAACATATCCCTTTCCAGTACTTCCAAAGGTTTCGATGGCGTAAGTTTCACCTTCTTCCATCTTAGTCTGGTCACCACCCTTCACGATTGGGACGCTCTTCCCGTTTTCTCCGCCGTGAATTTCGTACTGGCCGATCGTGTGGCCGTTCAGGTTGCGAATCGCCTTTATGGGATAAGACGTGCCGTTCAACTCGAGTTCGTAACTCTCCATTGTTTCCTGAATAGCTGCACCGATATCACTCATGCGGACATCAATACCCGCTTCCTAAACGGGAAATATCATTAGTTTGGGGATGGAAGAGACGAGGTAGAAGATAGGCATGCCTTGATTCCGGTATTGGTTGCTTCCTTGACAGCGGTAAGCAAAGGATCAAAAACTGGATCGAATGCAACAGTGAAAGCACTGTCAACGATCCTGCCGTTGATATGGACACCAAAATCCACCTTCATGACATCGCCATGCTGAAGGACGACCTTATTTCCAGAATTGGGGGAATAATGGGCCGCACAATGGTTGATGTTCAACCCGGTTGGGAAACCCATTCCGGCAACCAAGCTGTCTCCTTCTTCCAAACCCATGTGGCCAGTCAAATGGCGAACACCGTCTTCAATGCCCTCTGCAATATCGGTCAAAGTGGCACCGGGCTTGATAAGCTCCTTTCGTTCATACTGACGGACCTGGCGATGGATTTCAGCGGCCTGACGGTACTCGGTGAGGAAGTCGTTGTTCATGCGGTCAAGGTGCCTCTTCTCTTCGTTCGTAGTACGATAGGCATTATCGTTTAGATATTCCACAATCTCTCCCTCGGGGAAGGCATTGTTGGGGAACAGAGTAGTCAAGGGGATACGCGGTGGTACCGTCTGGACCTTGGCCGCCTTCTTCTTCTTCTTTGGCTTCTTTTTTTTCTTTTTCTTCTCGGCTAGATGGAATGTCACTCTCAGTATATGCCCGGAGTAATGAGAGTAAAAATTGTCAAAACGAACCGTTTACTCCGGTCGAAGCTCCTGCTTGCTCGTCCTCTCTGTCCTCGTCGGAGTCTCCTTCATTCTCGGCTTCGTCCTTGCCAGGTCCACCCTTCGAAGATGCGTTCGCCTCAGCAGAGCCACTCTTGTTATTCACTACCAAAGACCAAACCGTTAGATTCCATCCGTACCTGAGATAAGCCGCCTCAAGCCAACCCCACATCGAGAGCTACTGGGAGCTATGAGGGAGGAGTTTAGGGAAGAAGAACGACGCTAGAGATCTTACAGTTGAGCTTTGCGAGCTCTGGGGCAGCCTGAGCAGCCATTATGTAGCAAGTCGTTCTGTCAAACTGGTTTATTTTTGGGATGTTACTGGGAAGTGGGTTTGGGTATATATAACTTAAGGCCCTCGTATATATCGTCACTTAAGGCTATTCGCCAGGAAAAATATTTTAGCGAGCACAAAACGCCCGTCTTGGTCCGTCTGCATGTGACTCCGCTTGGATTGCATACAGGGCAGTGAGATATATAAAATCGATAATATACAGAAGAATCTCACTGGAATTATGTAAATCTCTCAGAGATTCGGCCTTCATTATCGAGGAAAAAAGCGCGGAGTTTCAATTCATGTAAATGGTCATGTGACCTTATCAGCCTCGACGATAAGCAAGTCGGACTTCAGCTTTCGTTTCTTTTGATATCAAGAAGAAAGTCGACAAAAACTACACAACAGCACTCGGCGGAGAGGAAATAGACATGAAGGAATGCCATTCTGCTCCCATAACCCATGTCTGGCAATCATCGACTTTCTTCGCCCGCCATCCGATAACACGACTCCGCCTTAGCCACTTCTCATCCACAGCCATTCGCGCGGCGAGTCAAACATACTATGACATACTCGGCGTGCCAGTCGGCGCAACAACAGACGAGATCAAAAAGTATGCATTCCACCTCCACTACATAATACCTCAGCGTGTAGAATAGGTCTAATTGGGATATGCCATGGATAGAAAGTTCTATGCTCTCTCCTTAGCCCACCACCCAGATAGAAACAAGGACCCCGGCGCGACGGATAAATTCTCCTCGATATCTTCCGCATACCACGTTCTTTCCAACCCTACGAAACGTGCCCGATATGATCGAGAGCATGACATTCGCATACCGACCGCACAAAGCACCACCAGGCCTGGAACCGGCAGTTTCTCATCAGCTTCGGCTGGAAGCTCTCAATTTGGCTCAAGACCTGCATCTGGCCTAAGTAAACGCCGTGGAACATTTAGAGGCCCTCCGCCGAGCTTCTACGCGAATGGCGGGTATGGTGATAGTAATAGACAACCGCATCAACCACACCAGCATCAGCATCAACCGCGACATGAACATCCCGAATACCATGGCTCTGACGTTCCGCATTTCGATGCAGGGTCTCATCGACGAACTCAATCGCATGAAGACATGAGACGGCGCATGAGGCGGGCTAGGACTCTAGAAGAACAGAAGAGGCGAGCTGCTGCCGAGGGAGGGGTGTTTAGCGATGGGTATGATGGGGGAAGTATGACGGTCAGGTTTTTGATAATAGCAGGGATTTTGAGCGCGGCGATGCTTAGTGCGAGCTTTGGGAGGCTGAGAGCGGAAGATCGGGGGTTACGGGAGATATCTGCAAGCCAGAGGCAGTCTAGACCATCGTCAGAATAGCGGGGAGGCGAGGTGAGAAAGATGAGTATGTATAGATTTGTGTCTTTGTACAACGTCATCGCCATGTATATGTATAGAGGTGTAGGATAAGAAGGCAATGGGATATATATATAATTTGACAGGGTGATGTCTCTCCTGCAGGAAGTCACCAATTCAGTTTCTCCCCAAGACGCAACGCCCTTAAGAATAATGTAGCGCATGGATATAAATAAACAACGGAAAAGCGAGAGCAGGTTTCAAGATGATGGGAAGCGTAGAAAATGAAGTATATATATAGTACTAGAATCCGAAGACAAAAGAATTTATTTGGCTATAGAACTTTAAGATGTCAAGGGGGGGAACGCGTAGTTCTAAGATAGTACAGGGGAACGCTCAAACAGAAAGCATTCGATATGTTCCTATTGGCAGGTTGTCGAGGTCAATTGGCAGGTGCTGGTCTAGTAGCACTGATTTAACCCTCGAAAGTGAAGCTGGCGCCAACCTTGTGGGCAGCCTGGTTGAGGTTCTGGGTATCGAAAGAGGCTCCGAGACCGAGGGTGACACCTGGGCGGAGGAGGACGTTGTAGGCAAGGGCAGCGATACCACGGTCGTTGATCTTGGCCTGCAGGATGGATGTTAGCATGCCGACTAGGTAATTGAATATCAAATGAGAGATGAAGTGGCACGTACCTTGGCGAAGGAGGATGGGTCAAGTCTGTACTTGCTGGCAACCTCGAGGCCAACGGTGTTTCCGGACTTGGAGTCCCAAGTGGCCTTGGCACCAGCCTCGACCTGAGCGTTAACGCGGTGGTAGTAGCTGGCAGCGAAGACGGAGAGGTTGTTGGAGGCAGTGATGGCGGCAGAGTACTCTGGGAGAGAGTAGGCGACGGCAGCGGAGTACTTGGTGATGGCAGCCTTCTGGACATCATAACCACCCTCAGCACCGACGAGGAAGCCCTCGTGGCCGAGGACGGCGTCGAAGTTGGCGGTTGGGCCCTTGAGGAGGTCGAAGAAGGCACGGGTGTGCAAGTTTGGCTGCTTGAAGTGGAGGTTCAACTTGGCGCCCTTGGACTGGGAGTAAGGGATGTACTGTGTGAGAACCTCGGCCTTGAGACCCTTGGTGATGTTGTTGTCGAGCTCGAGCTTGGTGTCGAGGGCGTTTCCGGTGGTCCACATCTGGGTAAGGGTGAGGCCTAGTCAGGGGTATTAGCAGGTGTGTTTTGATTGAATTGAAACGATGATGCCAATCTGTTTGGGTTTAGATTGGGAGGGGGTAATTTACCGGTTGGCGCATCGACGTATTTAGCCTCGAGCTGTTGAGAAGCTATGTTAGTAAAGTACTGCCCGATTGAAAACAGTTCAAATTGAGACTTACGGATCCAGCAATGGAACCCTCATGGGCAGACTTTCCCTTCACATTGAAGGTGACGCCATTGGGGGCCTTGGACTTAACCTCGAGGCTGGCTGTGATGCAATTGAGCTGTTAGCGCTTAAGCTCGCAAAAAGGACAACATCGTCACAAAGAGAAAGAGAGAGAGGAAACAAGCAGGAAACAAGCAGAAAGCATCGACATACCTGGGCTGGTGTGGTAGAAATCCTTGTTCAGGAGCTGTGAAGAATGCGATTAGCTTGCAGTCCCTTTTCACCTATTTTGCTGTGGAGCGTTGGGGAAGATGGGGGGGGGGCGCCGTCGCGGGCGCCGTTGAGGAACATCATCGCGCGAGAGCAGAGCGAGAAGGGAGGAGAGAGAGCGTACATCATTGGCAGCCTTAGCAATGTCACTGTAAGCAGCTGGAGCAGACATGATGATGGAGATGGTGAGAGAGAGAGAGAGGTGAAGAGGTGTGGTTTATGTACGTTGGAAGGATGAAGTCGGGAGGTTTGAAGGTCGGAAAGTCGAAAAGCGGGAGAAAGAAAAAAAGCAGCGAGGTCACGGGGTTTAAGGAGCAACAACCCAAAACGGTGGGAAAGGGCGACATCCCATTGGTCGGCCCCTGTCACGTGAGGATGACTAAGGCATAACATGGGCATAAGATGAAATTAGTGATAAGAAGAGACGGAGAGAAGAAGAGAAGAAGAGATGGAGAAAAAAAGAGAAGAATAGATTGGTTTATCTAAGGGCGTATCACTTTTAGGAACATGGTTTTATCTTCTAGAGGGATACAGAACATGCAGAGGAGATACGCCGAGGACGAGATAGTACAGATGCCCAACGAAAGACGAAGAAAACGAAGACGAGAAAAGAAGTCTAATAGTATGAAAGTTATTTGAAGGATAGAGGACTCTACTTTTACGCCTCGTACTTGGCAACGTGAGTAGCAATGGCCCTGGAGACGTTGTCAGCATATGGAAGGAGAGGAAGAATGGAAGTAAGGGAAGGGAAGAAGCATACCGTCCACTGGGATCAGACTGTTTGGACCATGTTGGAGTCCATCGCATGACGGTGGATGCGCAGTATGGCGGGAAGTGCTCGTCGAACATCATGCGGTACCAGTAACTGCAGTCCTGTTAGCTCTCTCTCTCTCTCTCTCTCTCTCTCTCGCTAGCCAGCACGGTATATGGATGAAAGAACTTACGCTTCCTTGGTGTCGGGGATATCGTCTCCCCATTCAGGCTTGGGGTTCTTCATCATCTCATCCGTTACATGGAGCTCGGCGTTGTCCTTCAACGCATCAATCCACCCGTACCCAACACCGTCGCTGAACTGCTCCTTCTGACGCCACAGGTACTTCTGGGGAAGATATGGCTTCGTCTCCGGCTCGTCGGCGGTGTCAAACGCCTTTCGTAAGATATATTTCTCAATCCTCTCCTTGTTGATCATCTTTTCGGCAGGGTCGACGCCCATGGACTCTTCCAGGAACTGTTTGTCTAAGAAGGGAACGCGAGCCTCCACACCCCATGCAGAAGTGGACTTGTTTGCACGCAGACAGTCGGCAAGATGGAGGTTCTTGACTCGGCGGACGGTTTCGGTGTGGAAAGCGGCCTTGTCGGGAGCAGCGTGGAAGTAGAGATATCCTCCAAAGATCTCGTCACTTCCCTCTCCGCTGAGAACCATCTTCACGCCTAGACCCTTGATTTTCCTGCTTAAGAGGTACATGGGTGTCGAGGCGCGGATGGTGGTCACGTCGTACGACTCTAGGTGATAGATGACATCAGACAGTGCGTTGAGGCCGTCCTCTATAGTAAAGGTGAGGGCGTGGTGCTTGGTTCCGAGGAACTGAGCGACCTCAATGGCAGCTTTCGTGTCAGGAGCGTTGGGTAGGCCGATTGAGAAGGAGTTCAACTGTGGAAGACTGCTAAGGGTAGAGATCTCGTTGGAATCATCAATTCCAACCAGTCCGGCCTCGCCGTTAGCTTGGGCCTGGGTGCCGTTCTGTAGCTCCTTCTGGGCAGCTTGCATCCTCAACGTCTCGCGCTGGGCAATCGAGGCGACCAAGCTGGAGTCCAAACCTCCAGAGAGCAGAACTCCATACGGAACTTCTGCCATCAAACGCTTCCTTACGGCCTTCTCAAGGCCCTCGCGGATTAACTTATAGTCAATTGGTGCCGATGGAACGCTGGCTGGGTCCCACCATTTGGGCTGGAAGTACCGGGTCATCTTGTCGGTCTTGGAATCATAAACATGGCCGGGAGGGAAGGAGATGATCCTGTCACAGACCGGGTGAAGCGACTTGAGCTCGGAGGCGAAGTAGACTGCACCGGGAGTCTTTGAGGACCACCCCTGGTAGAAGCTTGTGATTCCAATAGGGTCTCTGGCAGCTACCACGCGGTTTTCCTTCTTGTCGAAGAGGACCCACGAAAACATGCCATCGAGATACTTAGGCGCATCAATGCCATGCTCCATATACTGTAAATGACGGTCATGTAAGCTATTCATCCCCCCACTATCTTTGATAAAAATTCTGCTGGGGAGCATACTAATGGAATGACAACTTCACAGTCTGAGTGTGTCTTGAAGTTGTATGGCGTTTTTAGGCCCTTCCTGAGGATTCGATGATTGTATATCTCGCCGTTGACTGCCAGCGCCAAGGTCTCATCTTCGTTAACAAGAGGCTGAGCTCCGGAATCTACCAACTTGAGTATCAGCTGCCATTTTCGCCCTGAAATGGAGAAAAATGAGCAACCTACCGACTCCGACGATGCTCAATCGCTCGTGTGCAAGAACTAATCCATGTTTTTAGTATATTCCATCAATTCCAAACGGGCCTTCAAGAACATACTTGTGTTGTTGGCAACGAAGTTTCCACTCCAGTCGGGTCCGCGATGGCGCAAACTGTTCAGTCCAATCTTGCTTAGCCAGGTATGCCCTTCTTATAACTCTCTCCCTCTATCATATCCGAAGACATATTCTGTTTCCTTAAGACAGATATAGAGATCGGGTGTGACTCACGCTTTCGCCATGCGCAAAGCCGTCGGCTTGAATTGCTTCACATCAGGGTGACTATAAGTATCAATTGAAAACAGACGTTAGCATAGTCCCACGGTAGTCACTCCAATTGCCCATCAGGATAGATGCGAAACCAGATAGCAGGGGAAAAGAAGAGAAAAATGGCAGCGGAAAGCGAAAAAGGCCATCCCCGCCGATATAGGGGAGTCATACCAATGACACGCAAATATGCCACACATCTTCGCAGGAAATGAATGAAGCAGCTATAGATATGTAGTATAGAAATAAAAAAAGAACCCAACTGTGTCCAATTAATAAAGAAGAGATATGTGCAAGAGTTCGTCTTCTCTTCAAGTTCCGAGGGGCAATAAATTATTTAAAGGTGGGAAACAAAGTTTTTGCCCCGAAAAAGCTGTGGGTGACTCAAAAAAAAAAGACGCGACCGAAGATAGGGAGTGGCTAGTGGTAGCAGCAGTAGTAGTAGGAGTAGCTCTTCTGTCATTCGTCCTATCCGGCATACACTTATACTGGCTGTAGCTGGATCTCGGCTGCTCGCCCTCGTCGATGGCTGTTCTGTGCATCCGATGACGGAGCTGAGGGCAGCTTCTACTTCACGCCGCGCCAATCAGAGCACAGGCGAATTTGCTTTCCACCCCTTGTCGCCCATGCAGGGAGGCCAGGATGATGCCGCAGTTGGCGTTCGTTGGCGCTGGGGTTAGCGCACTGCTTCTTATACGGACATACGGAGGACGCTGGATATGCAAAAATATAGAATGAAAAAAACTGAAATGCCGTTCCTGTTCGTGACTCGTAAAACTAATAAAGTCTCTATAAAAATCGACTCCAAGGACAAAACGGAAGCGAGAGAGAAGAGAGAAGAAGCGCCTTGCTAACGTGGGCAAAAGAGATTTAAAAAAGAGAAGAAGAAAATAGAGATGTAGATGGAGGGGAAAACCGGGTTGAAGTAATGGCGCGGTCCTCAGCTTGTCGGTAGCTGGCAAATGGACTCTACACGGCAGGATGTTCCTTGACGACTTGTCTGACCTTTTTCTCGTATGCGGGACGGTCCTTTTTAAAGAGGTTATAGGCCTCAGCCTGGGCGGGCGATTCTGGGTTCGGGTCGTCGAGAAGGTCTTGGATTCCGAGAAGAATTTGCTTGATAGTGATAGCCGGCTTCCATCCATCATCCTCGGCTAGGATAGAAAGGCAGACGGTGCCTGATGGGTAGACGTTTGGGTGAAACAGAGGAGGAACAAATTTGCCTATTTCCAACCCAACATTCTTCGTTAGAGAAATATGACAAAACCTTCAGGACAGTCAGATCTCAGCACGTACATTTTGGGGGCTTCGTCGGATATTCTGCGCAAATCCCATGAGAAGTTAGCTCGCTTGTTCATTGCGAAATTTGACGAGTCAACCAAAAAGAAGGTCATGTCATAACCCACCGTCCGGAAATATGAAATCGAGTTTGAAAAGGCCGCCATCCCATAGTGTCTTTGATTTGCCGGGGACTCCGCATTCCCATCGCTTCAGATCGAGGGCGCCTTGAGGTGTGCGGTATGGCTTAGCATAAAAGCCGAATGGGTGGTCTCGTCGCCATTGCTTGCTAGCCAGAGGAACACAGGTTAGTCTCAACTTCAAGGCAAGCTCTGTATTATTTGGATAAGGAGCTCTTACCGTTCTTCAGTTAGGCGGTTGATACACAGGGACATGGTGGTTGGCTTAATATAGGGTAGAACTTTTGGGTGATTGATTGCTGATATCTGGTAACTAGGTCGAGAAGCTGGTAGCAGATTAGGGTGGTTGTAGGATGCTGCAGAGAGATTGTGTAGGAAGTGACAAGAGAGAAGGCCTTCTTATATGATAACACACTGAGCCAGGGATGGGTGTTGCTTGCGCTTCCTCTCTGACTCTCTTTTTGTTAAAACACTTTTTGGTTCACGCTTTGGTTGCTTGAGTTCATCTCAAAAGGTCCAGCCAGAGCAACTTGTGGGGGTGGTCACGTGGGAGTATCATAGAGTGAAGAGAGAAGTGATATAGACAATGATAGGTAAGATAGAGAGTTACTATTGATGATGTATGACTGCAGTCTACAACTTTAGCTGTGTTATTAAGAATAAATCAGGGAACACAACAGAAGACAGGGCTAGGTTATCTTTGAAAGTGTCAGAAAGGAATCTCCAAGTCTAACCCTGACCAAACAGCGCTGAAAATACTCCTGTAGGACATTCTTCTACCAAGATAGATTCAATGGAGCTCACACTTCACTCGTCGTATCTTCCCTCCTCGAATCTGTCGGTATCGAAAAAGCGTGCCGTTATCGCGTTGCCATTGAATATTCGGCCCTCGAGCGCATTGACGGCCTACAGCTGATAGTTAGCAGAGAGTCCCAAGACCAAGCAGGTGAACGAAAGGCCACTTACCCGCAACGCAGACAGTGGATTGGTGAATTTGATAAAAACAGGAATCTTGTCTTTACTATTCTGGTCAATGTAAACTCGTTCAACGCGGCCATACTGTATACGGTGTCAGCTTTTATCTCGAATGCATGGTGTCAAGGCAACGTTACCTTCTCGCCACACTCTTCCCCAATCTCTTGCATCAATTCTCCCGATTCCAGCTCCGCATCAAGGTCCAGCCCGTCTACCATCCCATGTAAGATGACGACGTCAGACATCGGACCAAACTTCCCTTGCTCTTCCTGTTTCCTAGCACCTCCAATGATCTTACCCCTTGCACCACCAGGCGTAGCAACCCCACCCCCTTCAGAGTCTGGCTTTCTCTTCTGTTTCTGCACCTTGACTTGTAGCGGCTTGACTATGCCAGACTCGTTGGCTCCAAGACCCGACCCCTTGGTCCAGCCATATTTGGCCAACAGCCTCTGTGCAAACCCTTTCTGGCCTGGCCGGAGGGAGCGAGGGGCATTCTCGTCCTCTTCTCCAGTATCTTCCTGTTCGTTGGCGAATGTTGCCTCGAGTTCGGCTTCTGTGGCGGGGATGTCTCCAGGAGCTGCGGGTAATGCATATCGAACCGGGGGCCGAGAAATGGTCGCGGCACTGTAGGGTTCGGTAGTTGTGGCTGCGGGTGGAAGATTTTGTTCAGTAGGTGGTGGTGGTTGTAGTGGTGGCTGGGGTGGTGACTCTGTCTGGTTGACATTCGAACTCAGCCGTAGTCGTCGCGCATACGCGTCTTCACCAGTCGGGTCATCAGGAACTTCTACTGCGGGCTGTGGGGTAGCTTCTGAAAAGGTGGGCTCCGGCTCCGGCTCTGGGGACTGTTCAGGAGGTACATTCAGGTTTGGTGGAGGCGCAAAGGACG